>CAUZXS010001858.1:40000-113682 GCA_963585895.1 Sepioteuthis lessoniana
CCACATGCAGTTCTACTGTTCTAACATGTGGATATTTCTTGTTGGAAAAAATAATAAACCAGCCTTTTTTATGTGTGCACATACTTCATTCATTTCATCTATTTTACTGACTGGTCATGAGTAGCACACCACAAGAAAAAATTATATCTTATCACACTGACTAGTTTCAGCTAACTTGTTCAATTATTTTCTTAGTGTCATATCATCACATGAGTTCTTCAATTAATTATAGGCATGGATTCAAATATATATATATATATATATATATATGCATATATACATCAAAACATGTTTATACCAATTCATCTGAAGATCAACAAAATAAGAGTCAGTTATTAGTTTTTACTTTGTTTTATTTTAAAGTTTAGAATATCTCTGTGTATATGTATTTATATATACATATATAGTGTATACTTCAAATGTGTTTATACAAACTCACCTGAAATCAACAACATAAAAGTTAGTTGTGAGTTTTTAGTTTGTTTTATTTTTTAGATTAACATATCTCTTTGTGTATGTCTGCATGTGTGTGTATGTAATCTTTGAAACAGTTTATACTTGATACAGTCAAGTTCTGTACAAAAGTATATAAAATCAAATTCTGATAGATTTTCATATATTTTTTTATCATATTTCTATATATCTATTTATATTCACCAACCTTAAAGACTTTTCATATAGAGTAAGTACCTTCATGTTTATGAATATGGGTTTATACATATATATATATATATATATATATATATATATAAAAAATTAAGATTTATCACTAAACCTATTATTAATCAGTCAAATGTAAGCAATACTACAATATTTTCAACACTAAAATAAAAACAGAGTAAAAACTCATAATTCTGAGTTTCATAAGGCCAATCTTCTTCAGGTGAGCTTGTATCAATGGATATATATACATAAGTATGTATGTTTACATATATACATCAAAAGACGTTTATATAAACTCATCGGAAGATCAACTACATAAAAGTTAGTTGTGACTTTTTAGTTTAGAATATCTGTGTGTGTATGAATGCATGTGTGTGTGTGTGTGTGTGTGTGTGTGTGTGTGTGTGTGTGCGTGTGTGTGTGTGTGTGTGATCTTTAAAACAGTTTATACTTGATGCAATAAAGTTCTATACATAAGTATATAAAATCAAATTCAGATAGATTTTTATATATTTTGTGGTAGTATTTCTATATATCTATTTATACGCACCAACCTTAATGACTTTTCGTATAGAGTAAGTACCTTCATGTTTATGAATATGGGTTTATATATATATATATATATATATATATATATATATATATATATATATATATATAAATATTGTGATATTGTTCTGCATTTGACTGATTAAAAATAGTTTCAGAAATAAATTTTAATTTTATATATATATATATATATATATATATATATATATATATATAAAATTAAAATTTATTTCTGAAACTATTTTTAATCAGTCAAATGCAGAACAATATCACAATATTTTCAACACTGAAATAAAAGAATACTATAAACTCACCTGAAGATCAGCAACATAAAAATCAATTGTCAGTTTTTTACTTTGTTTTATTTTCAGATTAAAATATCTCTGTGTATATGTCTGTATGTATGTATGTATACTGCATACTTCAAATATGTTTATACAAGCTCAATTTGATAAGGCCATGAGATTTTACCATGCTTTATTTCAAAGTTAGAAATATTATATATGTGTTTGTGTGTGTATGTGCTTGTGTAAGTGTGTGTTTGTGTGTGTGTGTGGATAGATAGATAGATAGATAGATAGATAGATCAATGACTGCCTCATCTTGACAGATGATAGCCATCTTTATCACCAAAATTACAACTCAAATTTTATGATTAACTTCCCAGCATAATATATATATATATATATATATATATGATAGATTCTCCACAATCTATCATTTCAATATGTATATATATATATATATATATATGCTTGAAAGTTTCTAGCTTAACCAAGAAGAGAATGACCTTATTTTTTTAAAGTTTCTATTGAATATTTTTTGTGAAACAATATACAAGGTGTGTTAAAATTCAGAATAAATATATAGATAAGTACGTAAATTTCTGGGCTATAAATCATTCTCTTATTGGTTTAGCCCAGAACTTTTCAGCACTCCATCATATATACACACAAATGCCGCAATTTATTTCTTTATTTCATGTACATTTCTTTTTATTGATAAACTTTTAAAAAGCATCAATAGAAAAGTTACATAGAGGCTCCTCAAATATATTTTTGTTATTCAAGAAACACAATAATTAAATTGTTTCCATAAGTAATTTCTGTCAGTTTCATTTTTTGTTTTCTTTTCATATTTTATCACATCAAATTCAGTATTTAAACTTAAAAGAGAGCAGAAATGGCAAAATCACAATCTTACTCTAGTGATGTTTCTATTATTGGCTCCATTTGAATTTGTGTTTGAGGTGAGATGTAAATAGCTAATAATAAAGGATGTTGATATTGTTTAGAATGTCTGGCAAAATTCTGAAATTGAATGAATGGGAGACAACTCCAGAGACAAAAGGCTGCCAGCCACATTTGCACATTACACATGTAATCAAGCAAATAATTAGTAATTAAATAATTAGAGACTCACAATTGGATTCATGCTCATCTTTATTAATGGTTTTAACCTTTTGGGGAATTTATTTTTGCACTTAATTTGCAAATGTCTTTGTGCTGTCCACTAAAAATAATGAATATTCCTTTCTCAGAAAGAAACATATCAACATAATTCAGGTATTCAACTCACCTGAAATATCTAAACCTTTCTTTTTATAGTGTGTATTTATTTCTTTAAAACATAGAAAGATAAAACATTATGAAATATATATATATATATATGGCCTGAGTAGAGTGTTCACAAATGGTCTGGAAAACAGGAGTTCAATCCCAGGTCGAGTCATACCAAAGACCTAAAAAATGGTGCTTGATGCTGCCTTGCTTAACACTCAGCGTTATAAGGTAAGGATCAAGGGTAAAGTGGAGCAATCCAGGGAATGGTATAGCACCCTCCCCTACGCCTCGGTGTTGTAGCTATTGAAAAGGGAGCCTTCGAGTCACCCTCAACTAAGCTCACCAACTTTACTTTATATATACATATATATATATATATATATATGAACCCCCTGGGTTGAGCACTCTCGCATAGGAATTACTGGTTGCTACTTGCATAATGTAAAGCTATTCAAATGAATTGACCACTCACTATTCATTAAGCATGTATATAAACCAAAGAAAAATAATACATTTATGATAAATTCCTTTAATTATACTGAGGTTGCTGATGGCTGTGTGGTAAGATATCCAACTGGCATAAAGTCAACTGGGTTTTGATCCCAACTTGAAACATCTCACATGTTTAGCCACACTGATAAGTTGTGATACAACAAAACAGTCTGTCTGTGGATGACAATATATATATATATATATATGTGTGTGTGTGTGTGTTGAAAAGTATTTGAAGTTGTAAGAATCGAACAATCCATCTTGAAACAAGTTCTTCAGAAACAGGATTAGACCTGGAGACCTTTCAGCCCAAACATGTTTGTATGTATTTAACCAACTCCTCTGCTACCAGCAAGATGCAAAGAAGGACAATTTTTATGCAGAATAATAGCTGGTGTTGAATTCAATTTTCCTTCTCCTGGACTAGTTTCCATACCAAGGCTTAACAACCTAATCTGCCCTAATATTTACCAATATCCTGAGGACAAATGAATTCATGCATTTCCCAAGGGCATTAGAGGAAAGTGAAACACAGACAGCCTCATCCAGGATTTGGATTTGGATTTCATTTACTATGATGATAACTTACACAAAACACTCCTATATTTTTGTTACATCTACGGTAGAGTTTGTTAGTCTAAAGGCAGACTTGCTAATTATATGAGATCTCAACAGCAAACTATTGCAGTCTAATTTTACATTGGTCGTTCTGCAGCAGTCTGCCATTGTTACATTACCTCTTCTCTACTTAGGGGAGTCTCCATAGCGTAATGGTTAAAGTACTGGATTGAGATCTCAAAGTAACTGAGTTTGCACTTCAGTTGCACTATAATGTTCACTTTTGGGCTAATACCTTCAGGAAAAGTATTGAAGCCCATAATCTTCTCAGCTATTGGTTGAATAGTATCACTGTTTAATATCACTGTTGTTGTTCTACAAGGATGGCAAAGCCATCCTTGTTGAACAACAGCAGTGATACTAATAAATAAGCCACAAAGGTTGATATGCCATCAAAGAGACAGAACCAAGCCAAACCTTCTCTCCTCAATTGCACAACTCCTCTCTCTCTCTCTTCTTCTCTCTTGACCTATAATCACTTTCATCAACATTTTGCCATCTTATTTATGGATGATGCTATATATATATATATATATATATATATATTGTCCGGCACATTGACCTAATAGGTAGAGTGTTCGCCAATGGTCCAGGAGACCGGGGTTCAATCCCTGGTCGCATCATACCAAAGACTTTAAAAATGGTACTTGATACCTCCTTGCTTAACACTCAGCAATATAAGGTACGTATCAAGGGTAAAGTGGAGCTATCCAGGGAAAGGAGTTGCACCCTCCCCTACACCTTGGTGTAGTAGCTATTGAAAAGGGAGCCTTCTGGTTGCCCTCAACTACAGTCACCAACTTTACTTACTTATATATATATATTGAGAAAGAGAGAGAGAAAGAAATATATATACATATATATATATATATATATATTTGTATGTGTATATGTATGCATGTATTAGTCTTGCACATGGTCACTTATTTATGGGCAATACTGTATTGTATACTGACCCAGCCAACTCACTATAGTATTTAACAATATGTATTCTCAAAGATTTCTTCCATCTTTCAGACAACTAATTGGATATTTGGATAATTTCCATTACAAAGCAGCCAAAAAATTCCAAGGATGCCATATTTTCTTCTAATTTTGTTGTCTTAATAAATTAACAATGCATTGAAGCAAATGAGCATTAAAGTTTTAAATAACTATTTTATATTATGACCTCTATTAATAGCTAATAAAATTATTATTATTATTATTATTATTATTATTATTATTTACTCCTTTTGAGTTTTTCACATCAGTGTTAACTGATGGTTTTTCACTCTGAGTTTGAGTGACAGCAAGTCTCCTCAAGTCTCCAGGACTCGTCTCAGGATTCTGGCTGTTCTTAGCAATGCTGTCGTTTGGATAGTCTCTGTCTGTCCGCCAATTTCCAAGTCTTCCAGGCCTTTTAATAATCCTTTAGTTATTGTGCCTAATGCACTAATCACAATTGGCACAATCGTTACTTTCATGTTCCACAGCTTTTTCAATTCTCTAGCATGGTCAGGGTACTTATCTTTCTTTTCACTTTCCTTCAGATTTATTCTTGTTTTTGTTGATTATTATGAGGTCTGGTCTTCTGGCCGGGATTAGGTGATCCGTTTGTATGTTAAAGTCCCATAGGAGTTTATGCGTATCCTTTTCTAGGACAGGTGCTGGGTTGTGCATTATTATTATTGTTATTATTCAATTTTCAGTTTTACTTTTAGTTTCTTATCATCCTTTACCAGGTCTTTACCCAAGACCTAGTGTGAGGAAAGGTAGTGGTTATATTCATTCTATATAATTATGTCTTTTGCTGCATCTTTTCGGTGATATTTTTCAATTACATTGATAGTACTTTCTTAAGGAAATGAGCTATTCTGCAAAGTGCACTTTTTGTATTTCATATAGGCTGTTAACATGTTTATCAGGCCTTTTCTTGATCATACCCAGGGGTCCCGCTATTACTGGCATTGTTGTAGTTTTAAGATGTCACATTTTTTCAGTTTCTATTTCAAGGTCTTTGCAGTTACTAATTTTATTGTACTTTTTTACTGATATGTTATAATTAAATTATTACTATAATTATTTTTTTAGAAGTAGTAATACTAGTTGTAGTAATAGTAATGACAGTAAGTTATCTTTTAGACTTGAAATGACAAATATGAAAACTTTGTTACACCCATAAGGAAGCAGTGGCAGAGTGCATACCAACTAAACCAAGAGCCAAATGAAGGGTTCCATAGGAGTCTATAACAGTTGGAAACTATCTCCACACAAAGTGGTAAGCCTCTAAAATTAGTAGACCAGTACACATATCTTAGCAGTAACATTTCATCAATTGAAAGTGATGTAAACATACACCTAATGAAAGTGTGGAATCCTATTAACAGGTTGTTGAATATATGGAAATCTGATCTATCCAATAAAATAAAATGAGATTTGTTCCTAGCAGCAGCTGTGTCAATACTATTATATGGATGCACCACATAGACACTAACAAAATACAAAGAGAAAAAGATTAGTCCTAACAATACAAGAATGCTACATCCTGTTTTGAACAAATCCTGAATTCAACACCCCACAAAAATGGCAGCTGTATTGCCACCAACCTCCCATTTCACAAAACATCCAAGTAAGACAAACAAGACATGCAAGGCACTGCTGGAGAAGTAAGGATAAACTCATAAGCAACATTCTCTTAGAGACTCCTACACATGGAAACACCAGCATTGGCTATCATACAAAGATTTACACACATCAGCTCTGTGCAGATACTGGATGCTATCTACCAGGAGTGATAGACAATAGGGATGGATGAGGAAAAAAAAATCAGGAACTCCATTCTTTCAATATGACTAGATGATGATAATGAGTAGTTGTAGTGTAGTAGTTGGTTGATTGGTTATTTTCATTTAAAGGCATATCAACCCTTGTGAGCTATCTAATGCTAAATCTTGTTTTTTTTGTATATATGATTTAATGTCATTAAAGAAATATATATATGATTTAATGTTCATTAAAGAAATAAACTGGTAGTAATAATTTTCATTAACTGTTTCTCTTAATATGGCTAACCTTCAACCTCCTCCTTGCTCCTTTAAGATTAAAAAAAAGGGTTGGTTGTTTGTTTACCATAAAATGTTTTATGAAGCTCCTGAGTAAGGGTATCCATGAATATGGTCATCTTGATGTAATGGTTAAAAGTAATCCCTATTGGCTTAAATAATAAAAATGATGCAAACAAATTGGTCATTCAGGATTTTAATGTATGTTTCTATATATCTCATTCTTGTGGGTTTTTCATTTATTTATAATTAATTAGCAAGGTTAGTTTGGTTGGTTTTTATGATATTTCAACTTTGATAGGTTATTATAAGCCAAAGTCAGTTTGATATTTACAGTCTCCAGTTATGTATGGTAAAAAAAAGTGTAACTACATAATTATTTTAAACTGATAATACTTCAATTGCAACATTAATGTTTTAAGGTTTGGGAGGACTGTGTTTCAAATTAACTATTACTTGACCTGCTAGTTTGTTTATCTGGATTTTTTTCATGGAATTCAAGGGTCAACCTTTCAAATCAGCATTAACTTATTGTGGGGTTTATTTGTTTATAAAGATTTTTGTGTTTATTTCAATGTCAGGCTATTAAGTTTCATTTTAAATCCAAATGGCACATATGTTTTCAGACTTTTATCCATTTGTCTTCTTTTTTTTTCAATTATTGTTTATATCTTTTTAGATTCTTTTTATGATGGTAAATTTTGCATCTTTGTTGAAGTCATGACTTTGTGGAAGTATTGTTTGACTAATATTAGATTATTCTGATCCATTGATTCGATCCTGTGTCTGTAGTTATTTAATCTAAAAGAAAAAATTAGGTGGCCTTCTGACTTTACAACATATTGTTTTCGGCAGTGTCTGCATTCCAGTAAATAAATTACATTTTTGCTTACGCAATTTGATTCATGGTAAATTTTGAAAGTCATTTTAGTTGTGAAACTAGTGAATGCTTTAGTTGATTTGAGGTGTTAACAGTATAGGTTAATTCTTGATATTGCATGGTTGGCAAAATTTAGTAGATTTTATTGTTGGTTTCCAATGGATTACTTTATTGTTTATTCTGTTGTTGTTGCCTATAATTTCTCTGAGTTTATATGGTCAATAATAGGCTAGTATGCTTGGTTCTTGAAAAATATCTTTAAATTGGTGTTTACTTTCAAAATGTTCCAATAGTTCTTGATTATTTGAGTTTGTGGTGGGAGAGAGTTATAGAATGTTTTTATGAGGGGAATGCGATTCATCTTCACTTTTGGTTTTAGTTTAAGGGTGTCTTGCCTAAGGGTGGAGATTGCTTTGGTTATCTGGTTTTCGATTAACATATTGGAATATCCCTGTACTGATAACTGTTGATTAAGTTTATCACTTTGTCTTTTCAGTTTGTTGTTGATTGTGAAGATTCTTCTCAGTCTAATCACTTGTGAGTAGAGAAGGCTGTCTTTAAGATGTTTCAGGTGAGAAGATCTGTAATCGAGATAGTTGTGTGAGTTTGTGGGTCTTATGTGTAATGTTGTTTGTAGTTGTCTGTTTTTGTCATTATATACAAGGGTGTCTAAAAATGTAATTGAATGTACTGAGTTTTTGTGGTCAAATTTGATCAAGTAATGCATCATATTTAAGTTATATATATATATATATATATATATATATATATATATATATATATATATATATATATATATATATATTATTATGTTTTTGGTACATGGAAATTTATATAAACAAATGAATAACAAAATCATTGGTAAAAGGGGAAACTATTTTAAAACAATAAAACAGCAAGGGCCCTTTTGTCCGGCACTTGTCAAGCTTAGTCACCAGAAAAATAATTAAAAACAGGGTAAAAATTAATTAATTGGATTGAAGGGACAAGGTGAGAAAAAAAATATTCAAGTCACCCCAGTCTCCAACACTTCCCCAAAAATATTTAAACTATGACTGCTTAGCTGTCTACATAGAGGGGGCGTGATTTATAGTTATATAAATCGCCTCTAAGACATTAAGATGAATTTTGTCTCTGGCTCTATGCAGAACAGAAAAGCAGTCATCTTCATAGCTAGTCCTGCAACTATTTATGGTAAGCAAATACTCACCAATAGCTGAATCCATTGCATGGGAATGCCCGGATATTTGTTGGCCTTTTGTTAAAATAACTCTGGGTACATGCTGTCTAATTCTCACTTCGAGGCATTGACAAGTCCTGCCTATATATGTCGAACTGCATCGACATACAAATTTATATATTAATACACTTTGTTTAAAGATAGGCAACTTGTCCTTGTTTGTAGAATTAAAGGCTGTACTCGTAGTGAATATTGGTCTCAAATTAACAGCATGATAACAGTGATACACAGAGGAGGCAATCCTCTCAGCAAAGGACTGGCAGGCAGAACGAACGCAAGGAAGTCTAAAGTAAACAGGACATTTCGGAGGACTGAAGGTTTTATTCTTATTTTTGAACCTAGTCACTGGATACCCGTTGTTAATAAATATATCCTTGATTACCTTAAGTTCATCTTCAATCGTGCAATCACTGCAGAGGTTTAAAACTCTATAAGAAAGACATTTGATTGAATTAAGTTTCCTAGATCTAGGGGCAAAAGAATGCCAACTCAGATACAGCCCAGTAAATGTAGGTTTCCTATAAACCGATGTGAGGAAAGAGGAATCACATATTTCAACTAACACATCTAAAAATGGCAGTTTATTATTATTTTCTTCTTCCATGGTGATTGTTAAAGAAGAGTGTAACTCATTCAATTTTTATATATATATATATATATATATATATATATATATATATATATATATATATATATAAATTGAATGAGTTACACTCATATATTATATATATATATATATATATATATATATATATATATATATATATATATATATATATATATATATATGTATGCTTGAACTGAAAGATAAAGAAAAGCTTATGAAAGCACTTAGCCTTTTAAAATGCAGGTAATTTTTCATATTACTTAGATACAGGACTAAGAATGAAACCGTAACATCCTGATGGTTGGTTGTTTGGGTTTTATGGTGTATCAACCTTGTAACATTCTGAATATACATTTGAATTTACTCTTGATTAAACATACAGTTAACTGAATTTCAGTCGATTGTCATATATATAGATCAGTAAATGCACTAATACCAAAAATAAGTGGGGGGATCAACAGTATCTAGACCTTATATTAATGCTCTCTATATCTTCTTTCAGTATTTACACATATTTCTGCATAAATTATGTATTCGAATAAGTTTTACTATGTCACAAGATGGCTGATGACTTTGAAAATCTTATCAGAACATCTACTAAACCCTAGCACACACTTACAATACTCAAGTCAAAATTGGCATCAGTTCAGTGTTGCAATCTAATTTTCCATCAGTGTATATTATCATTATCCCTTTTATATCAAATGAACATCTGAATTTAAGAAGTTTATTTTGTAAACCTGAGATGCAAAATGCAATACATGCTCAAATCCCTGGATTTAGAAATTATATTACACAAATATTTATGATAAATATTTTGCTGCATGAGTCATTATGCTGCATAAACAACCAAAACTATTTATTGTATGAAAGGTAAAAGCACAGTTGATCACTGTACTGTAACCTGATCATTCAAGAAATTTTGTCTGGATCGCAAGAATCTTGACGATCACATGGGTCAGGTAAGCCATGGATTTCAAGGCTGTTCTCTGAGCCATAGAATAGTCAAATCCAGTGAGAGAGTATCAGAAGTGCTTGGTATCTCACAGTCAACTGTGGTTCATCACCTTCATAACCTCAACAAAGAGCATTGAGAATGGCTGAATTTTGACTCACATTGCCAAAATATGGCAAAACTTTTGATTCACTCTTATATTATATCTTCTTATACTCTTCTGACTCTGCAATTTTTGCATTTACATTGCTTCATGTAAATAATTTTTTCATTCCCAAGTAAAACTAATTTAATCTTTAATATAATCAATCCATATTCCTTATCAATAAGATCATCAGCCTCATTAAATTAAAAGTTAAAGAACAAGTACTACATATGAAAATTAAATAACGACAGATTTTGACTTTGAAAGTGGCTCAAAAATTTCTTTTACAAGAGCAATCAAATACCAGAAACTTGAACCCTTTTAACAGAATTCATCAGATTTGAAGATAACATCCCTCATGTACATATTAATTTGTACACACACACACACACACACACACACACACACACACACACACACACACACACAAATATACAGGCATACTCACTCAAACATGCTCACATGCACACACTCACACATGTACATACATAAACACATACACATATGCATACTCACACATATATATGCACATATACTTAGGCATATGTAGATACACAAGCACAAACACATATGTATACTCACACATACATACAAATAGGTACACACATATACACATACATACACACAAACATATACATATACATGCACATGTATATATGCACATACATGTCCATGTACTCACATGCACACAAACACACACACGTATACTCACATGAACATGCAAACACACACATACATGCAATCATGCACATATAATCCCAGAAACATATCAACAAGCAATTCGGTTTCATCAAATGAGATCATAAAAAGAGATAATAAGTGGAATATTTCAGGGATCATATTTTTGCATTAAAAAAAAATTGCATTTTGAAATGTTGCTCAACTTTATCAAAAAAATTATTTTGTAGGGAAACTGATGGAATTATTTTTTTTTACAAATGCTGATAAAAAAATATAAAGATTTCTTACTCCATTTCAAATATAAACTTAAAATTTCATATATATATATATATATATATATATATATATATATATATATATATATATATATATATACATATATATATATATATATATACATATTGTGATATTTCAAATATATTTCATTCATATATATATATATATATATATATATATATATATATATATATATATACATGTGGGCATGATGGATATGTGTAGCTGGGTGGAATATGGAGGTGTGCATATGTATATGTATTTATATATACAAATTTATATATATATCATTTGCAAATATACATTGATTCATAAACACTTTTACATAGATATATAGATAATAGATAGAGACAGAGATGCACACACACACACACACACACACACACACACACACACACACACACACACACACATCTATCTATCTATATATATATATATATATATATATATATATATATAATAACATTTTTTTAACTCTCAAGAGAAGGAAAAATGTTTCTAAAAATTGTTTCTTTTCCCATTAGTTTCTAAATGATTCTCAGAATTTCAAGTATTCACTGAAATAAACATTTTTAATAAATAAACTTATAAATAAATAAATGATCTACATGTGTGCATGTGCATGTATTACAAAGAAAGAGAGAAATAGAGAGAAAGAAAGAAAAAAAAAATATATATATATATATATATATATATATATATATATATATATATATATACACCATATAAAAGAAAAATCTTTAAAAATTACACATATTTTTTGTAATAATATTTATTTCAGCAGACCCTATATATTTGAAATGTTAGATCTGCGTCTTCAGACAAAGAAATTATGAGAAATTTCTTCTGAAGATTTAGAAAAACCCACAAAATTCTGGCCACCCTATCTCCCTAACCCAAATTTCATTTGCTTTTTTTATGTAAAGACCAGATCATTTATTTTTCCTGTTTGGTTGACAAATGACATTCAATTCCTGTATTAATATGAATCAATTTGTGACTTCTCTTTCCTTTTCACCTCTTTTTTATGTAATGGTAAACAAACTTTTAAACCCAAATGAAGGAGATAAGTAAAAAATATAGAATAAAGGAATAAATTGATTTGGGGAGAGAAAATTATCTACAACTTACATGGGTATTAAAAACCTGTTAAAAAAATTAAATTATATTATAAAATATTATACTGTATATTAATACTATTTTATCAAAAAACTAAGAAAATTGTCACACCAATATTTTTATACTATTTAATTTAAAAGTAAAAATAAAAATCATACCAGTTACTATGAAGACTATTATCTAAAATTATAAACATCATCATCATCATCAAGACGTGCCGCCAGCACGGATATCCTCGACCATCTCTCGCCACTTTTCCCTATCGTTTATCACCTCCGGCAGGTCTTCTGGGTTACATCCTGTGTCCTCACATAGCTGCTGTATGTAAGTTCGGGCTGGTCGTCCTGCTTTTGCTTGGCCATATGTGGGGGTCCATAGTAGTACGTCACTAACGAGCTCGTCTTTGCTTCTCCAGCAGTGTCCGGCGTGTCTGGATCGTCTGACCTGTATAGTTTTCGTGATGGGAGGTAGGTGGCCGTACAGTTGGCGTCTCGTGGGGTGTTGTCGCCAGGACTTGTTCAGTATTGCTCTCAACATTCTTCTCCAGCCATTTGGTTAGCGTCCATGTAGTGCATCCATATAGCAGTATCGATACAACTGCTGCCTGGAAGAAACTGCGCTTCATTTCATCGGTCAGGTCTGATTTCCATATTATTGAGAGCCTATCTATAGTCGTCCATGCTTTCGTCATCGGTGTGTCGATGTCGTTTTCTGTTGATGAGACGCTACTTCCTAGGTAGGTGAATTTGTCCACTAGCCTCAGAGAGGCTCCGTCTAGAGTGGTAATGTTGCCCGTTTGGTTGTAACACATATATTCAGTTTTGTGCGCATTGACATGGAGGCCAATGCCTGCTGTAGCTCGTTCCAAGCTATGCAGTAGTGTCTCTGATGATTAGGCGTATTCGCCAGTAACGCTAAGTCATCAGCATAGTCGGCGTCTGTGATTGTTTTTGCGGAGTACCTTTTGCTTCTTTTCTTAGTCAGCTCGAAGCCATTTTCTCTGATTTTGTCGATCGAAGTTCTAAGCACGTAGTCTAGACAGATGATAAGGAGGTATAGGGCTAGCGTGTCTCCTTGTAGTACTCCTGCAACAATGTCGAAGTATTCCGTGTCTCCATCTGGTGAACGTACCTTTACTTTTGTGTTTTTGTAGAGGATCATTATTGCTGCTACGGTTTCTTTTGGTAGGCAGTATGCTAGTAGGATTAGTTCCATTTGAAAATTATAAACAAATACAACATAATATTATATATCCACAAGATTACTATTATATCATATACATTATCATAATATTCATATTATTACAAAGCCTCAAATCCTTAAATCTATAAATAAAATCATAGTAAGTATTATAGATAATACCATATTAAGAATTATCTTCACAATTAATATTACTATTACAATTATTACTACTGTCAAACCTATTAATATTATAAACTAATCATCAACTCTTTATTATTATAAATATTAATAACATCAATGCCAACAAAATCAACAACAGACATCAACAACTACCACAATATGTTATTACTTAATTGTCACTGACTCATCGAGAAAAAGTCTGAACAGCAAAATATAACTTTATTACAAAAATTGATAAGCTGCTCATATGTCTTAATTTAAACTTTACATTTTAAAATTAAACAAAATGTAAAGATTCTGTCTTGATAGCAAATTTTGGTAAATATCTATTTCTTTATCCATCTGTGTGTGTGTGTGTGTGTGTGTAAATGGACACACACACACACACAAACACACACACATATATATATATATATATATATATATATATATATATAAGTCCTGGTGGCAACACCCCACAAGGCACCAACTATACAGCCAACTGCCTCCCATCACGAAACCTATACAAGTTAGACAAACCAGACATGCAGGACACTGCTGGAGAAGCAAGGACGAAAACTCATCAGTGATGTACTCCTATGGACCCCTGCATATGGCCAAGCAAAAGCAGGACAACCAGCTTGAACATACATACAGCAGCTATGTGAGGATACGGGATGTAGCCCTCAAGACCTGCCAGAGGCGATGAATGATAGGGAGAAGTGGCGAGAGAGGATCAGGGATATCCGTGCTAGCGGCACAACATGATGATGATGATGATATATTGTGAAGGCACATGGCGCAACAATTATAATCATAAGAAACAGACACAGCAATTTCTGGATGAAGTTGTTTGTGTTACACTTTATGTTAATACTCTTTAAAAAGCCTTTAATCTATCCCTTCTTTCCCCAGCAGACAAGGAAGACAAGAGTATTTAACTCTGGTATGGAAACTAATCAAAAAGAAGGAAAACTCTGAATTCAAACCACTGTTACTCCACTGAAAAATTGACCTTTTATCACTTCTTGTCTGTGGTAGAGAGTTTGGCTAAATATATACATATATTTAATGCACATCTGTGTCTGTGAATACATTCACATTAATTTGCACAAAGTAAACAAATATAAAATCAGAAAATTTGTCTATTTTTACTAAATTTCTAAGACAAAATATTGTTTTTACTATATACTGATTCATTTAGAGGAGTTTCTTTATCTTTGTTATTTTTGTCCTGACATTTAAGCTAATGTAGATGTCTGTCAGAAGGTACATCAGTCATTATATTGTGACAAAAGCAACGAGTATAAGAAAGAAAAGTTTGTAGGAATCAGTGTCTTATTGGAATAAATTTATGCCCATCATCTCTGTAATGTCATAAAAATGAGTAATTTCTCTCATTGTCAACTTAATATTCAGAGAAGGTTCAGTATTGAACATAAAAACAGACAGTGAAAAAACTGAAACATTTTTTTATTGCAACAAATTTTAATGAAACTTCAAAAGCCATCAGCAAAGGGCTAATCACAAATTGGGATATCAAATCAAGGAAAAGAAAATTCGAAGAAATTTTCTCTTTTTTTTTTTTTGGTATTTCTGAGAATTTTCTTTTTAGAAAATTATGACTTTTTGCTACAATTAAGGGAACTTTGACAGCAATAATCAAGAAAAATAATCACTTTCTATGAGTGTCTAAGCCATTGAAGTTTCATTAAAATTTGTGACAATAAAAAATGGTTCTGTTTTTTCACTGTTTTTTTTTCCAATACTGTATTTTTATGCATTGTTAATATTTTATTTTAGTTTAATTCAGAACAGATTTCCGTCTCAAATTTAAGACTTTGTTAGGTTATGAAAAAGAATGACATTATTGAAAGACAGAATTAAGTTTTTAGCTTTGTTAAACATCAAGTACTCTAAGTTTTATTTGTTGTTTTTTTTAAATAAAAGCATATCTTGTAAATTCTAATTGTACATTTTCATAGCAAAAAGCTTGTTCTATCAAAAAATTTTCATGTTACATACTGCGAAATGCATATATATACAAAAAAGTAAAGAAAATAAGGTTACTACATCAACATGTTAGGATTCAGGTTGAGCAAGAGATTTGAACACTTATAGCATAGATAGTAATAAAAAACATTTATAATGATCAAAGAGAAAGAAACCAATAATATTTGAGTTCTTGACAAAGAAAACTATATGGACAAGAAATTAGATATATATCTTATTGAGACTTTTCTACCTACCAGTCTGGGAATATATGATATAAGCAAAGAATTCTTTCTGTCTACAAGAGAAATATTCCATTGAATGATATTAATGTGTGTATATTTTGGAATGTTTATATATCTTTGACTGTTTAAAAATGATAACCTGTCTGTTTAAGACTATAGGATTTATACTCCTATATTTTAAAATGGCTGTAATGCCACCTATTCTTGAAACAATGATGGCGGATATCGGTAAACTAATCAGTCTCGGGAACCTATTGGCCCGGAAAACCACATGGTTAGTGCTCACAACTACGTCCACAACTACAATTTTGTCAAGCATTTTTGGAGCCTACTACATGACAAAGATTGTCTGTAAATACTCTCATCTTCCCACACTCATTCTCTTTCCATTGTGACTTCCAGAGAGAACACTCTCACTCTCTCAATTTCAACTAACAGTCAACACACTCTTCCTCTTTTTTTACATTTGACATCCAGCAGTCAACTGCCATGAAAATGTATACTCTCTGTAACCATTCTCTTACTCGTTATACTTTTTCAGTGAGACTTTTTCCAGCCTCGAACACAGAAATTTTGTCAAACCACAGAAAGAAACAAACAGTAGAAATACTTAGTTAACTTGCATAGGACACTTAAGTTGAAATAGAACAACAATCAATTAATCAATTTATATAAAAAATCTCCAGTCAGCCAAAAACGGACTCCTGAAGATAGCCACACACACACACACACATATATATATATATATATTTATATAACAACCAAGATAAAGCCAACAGTTCAAATGAATCAGTACATAAAATGTCTCCTCATCTTTTCTGATTAGATATATCTCTCATCAGGGAACATTTAATTTTCCTTAATTAATTATTTCAATTTTTTACCTTTTCTAATCAAATATTGAATTAATCTTCCTTTTTTTTTACTTCTTTCATTCATTCTTTCTGCTTTCTCTCTTTTTTTGTTATTTATTCTTATATTTACATTCACTAATTCTTTGTTTTGTGCAATCATTCATTCATTTTATTTTCCTTTTCATTATTTTCTTACTTCCACCTTTTTCTTCCTTTTTTTTTTTATTTGCATTTTCTAGTTCACTAATTATTTTTGTTCATTCATTCATTCTATCTTTTTTCTCTCTTTTTCTTTCTATTTTCTTTGGATTTTAAAAAATTCATTCTTCCATTTACTCATTCATTTATTCTATGTTTCATTCATTCATTAATTCATTCAATCTTCTTTCTTTCTTTCTCCTAATTTCATTCTTATTCTTTCTTTCTTCTTACTTTATTTGATCCTTCATCCATTCTAAATTTTTTTTAATTTACTTATTCTTTAAATCATTATTTCTTTATTCATCCATTCATTTTCTCTTTTTTTTCTTTCTTATTTTCATTTGCTTATTTATACTTTTATTAATTCATTTATCCTTTAAGTCTTGATTTATTTTATTCATTCCTTCATTCATCTTTTTCTTCTCCATTCCTATTTTCCTCCAGTTTTATTTTACTTTAAATATGGATTTAATATTATTTCAGATATTCATTCTGAAGATGGGAGCATGGCATTGAAATAAATACATTTAATCTATCTTATCTTATAATCTCATTTTCATTAACCAAAGAAATGTTTCTCATATAAACTTTTATCCTCATCAGATTAGATAAAATTTCAAATCCACGTATGTATATTTTTTCAGTCTAATTTCTATGGTTATTTCAAGTTTCAGAAACATAATTACCCGACACTTTTTCATTTTAAATGTAACTTAATGTACCAAATATTATAAATCTGTTTAGAATTTATTTGAATCTTGAAAATACTCCATCATCTATTTCTTGCATAATGGGCTGTGGCTGCAATGACTACATGAAAACTACCAACACTAAATCATTGTGCTAAAGTATTATTTGGGATGTATATCATTTTTATATAATGAAACCACGTTATCTTAATTTAAGTTCATATTAATGTCATCACCTATTTTTTAAATTTTTTAGAAATCTATATGTCAGTGTAGCATACATAATGGTAATAAAAAAAATAGAAATTAATATATTCTAATTTGTGACAAGAAGAATGAAATGAACCATAAATTTTAATGATGTTCCACTGCTTTAATTTACAGGAAGTGTAACAAGTTAAAAATTGTTTATTTATTTTTTATTTTCTTTCTTCTTTACAATGCCAACATAATTTATAAAATAACAAAATTTAAAAATATGTCACACTTCAGTTAACAAAGAAACAGTTTTCTTTGTAATTGTGCAATATTGTCACCTACTTTACAAAACTAACATTAATCCTCACTTAGGGATCAATATATGGATATGTGTGTGTATCAACCTCTTACCTATTCACAACAAGACTTATTTTCATGATTTTGCATAAAATCTGTTAAAAAGAGGTTTCCAATGAAACTAGCATTGTATTATCCAAGTATATGTATTTGTGGTACAATGGTCATCATATAGAAAATAGACCTGTCAACCCAATTTCAATTCCTGGATGAGGCTTTTTACATTTCTCATCAAAGGAATGAATCCAACTATTTTCCCCCACCCCTCTTTAACCTTGATATGGTAACCATTCAAGAAACTCTGAATTCAAACCAGTTGTACCCCATTTAAAAATTGACCTTGTGTCACATCCTGCTCACTGTGAAAGAGTTGGGTAAATACAATCTTTGTATTATTCATAATTTGAAATAGCATTCTAATGGTCTACCATGTAAAGGAATCAGAGTATGGTCTTCATCTTGCATGCCTGGTCGTGGGGCAGTATTTAACACTCCAACACTTAGTTGGCAGTGTGTTTAAGGAAAGGAAATTTACACTACCATCTCATCCATCAGAAATCAAGCTAAGTTGCTCAGAACTCTTTAGAGTTGAGTGGACTCATGCCTTTCCCTTCAGTATTAGAGGCAATCACCAGAATTTCACCTCATTTTGCCTGTTTGATTCTCAAATTTGTAAAGAAATGGTTCCAAAATGACATTAACTCATCATAGCATTATTATTCAGTCATCAATATACAAGGGCTGCCAAAGAGTTCTACCCAACCAAGAAAGGAATTAACTTTTCTTGATCTTTTGGTTATGATTTTATGGTAAAGAAATTTGGCAAATGTATTGAATTTACTGGATAAATATGAAGAATACTATGTACATTTCATGGCTCTCATCATTTCCTTGGTTAGGTTGAGAACTTTTCAGTCCCCTCTTGCATTTTCCTTCATTTTTATCACCCTACACCACCTTTCAGTTAAACTGAACTATTCTGGTTTTAATTCAGTGAACTCTCCACAGATTTTTTTGTATCTTGAATTTGTATCACATCTATCTCTGTTTTTCTTTTGTCATTTCTTTTTTGCGTATAATTTGACATTATTGGTTATTTAGTAAGCATAGCTGAGTATAATGCGAAAATGACAATTGCAGAGGATGTTACTTATCAGGAGAGTGATTTTAAAAATATTGGCTTCAACTTGGACTTCTGGCAAAAGAACTAGGAGAATGTAATGTCTATCTCAAGGAAGCATAATTTGCTTCTGTTATGGCATGATTATCTGTATAGAAAGGAAAGTCAGTCAAAAAATTATACAAATCTCTTTTTTCACAGGTTTAAAAAGCTTTTATTACTTGTGTAAGACATGTATCTGAGGCCCTCTAAAACTGTATCTCTTCATATATATATATATATATATATGTGTGTGTGTGTGTGTGTGATGACTTTCTTTGATTAGTCTTTTATCATTAGAGACAGGTTTGCATTTAACCTTTCACTATCTTACACAAATGACTTTTGAGATAGCTAATGATGCACTTATGTTACATTAGGTTTGGTAAAAGGCTGCAAGTATGGAGCACAAAGTGAGGATCAAACTCAGTATTCAATATTAAGACATGAATATTAATGGAATGTCAATCAGTCTAGGGTTATTTTGTGCCCAGAGGTTAGAGAATCATGTTCATTGTACATTCATATTTATATTTTTTACGTAGTCTTTTCTTAAAAGGTTTTTTTTTTGCATACTGTCCTATTGAATATGAATAATTTTTAAACATATTTGTTTGACCCATAGATGGGACTCAAACCGGTACTACCACCCAGGATCAAAGTGGACCTGGGTGTAATGGTAATGAAAAGGTACTTCTCACTCCAGATACCCTGAACTGGATACTCACCATCAGATCCAGTTTAGAACATCCTATTTCAGTAGAGTCAAATCCTGGACGAGGCTGATTGCATTTCACATAGCACTAATACCCTTGGGAAAGGTATGAATCCAATTATTCTCCCTCCAGCTATGGATAAATAGTAGGACGGACTAGGTTCTTCAACCTTGGTGAGGCAACTAGTCTAGGAGAAGGAAAACTCGGAATTCAAACCAGTTAAACTCTGCTTAAAAATTGACCTTGTGTCATGTCCTGCCCGAGCGGAGGGGTTGGTAAATAGGATCCTATTTCAGTAGAGTCTTAACCCTCTGTAGGGGACAGTTATTCTAAGCCTCACCACTCAGGATCAAAGTGGACCTGGGCATAATGGTAATGAAAAGATACTTCTCACTCCAGAACTAGATACTCACCATCAGATCCAGTTTAGAACATCCTATTTCAGTAGAGTCTTACCCCTCTGTAGGGGACAGTTATTCTAAGCCTCACCAACAGGGCAAACCACAAATTGAGAACAATAATAAGATTACTAGCTTTTTTATACTTTTAGTGGGTTAAGTGTTATTACAGCAGGTGGAGTCAACATGTGACAGAATAAAGTCATTGTTAAGTTCAGACTGTTCTCAACTTTGATTGAAATTGTACTAAAATAACTTGTTCTTATATTATGCACAATCCTATATGATTATATATTAAAAAAAACTATTGATTTATATTAAAGAAAATTGTTTACTTCTACACACACATATGTACACATTTTGCTCCAAATATTAAAAAATATGATAATGAAATCAAATCAGGCATTTGCAAAATGCACAAAAAGAAATGAAATTCATAAAGTATACAAAGATCAATTGAATTTTTTGTCTCTCTTTGCAATGTAATTTTTTTGGGCAATATTTTCAAAGCTGCATTCATAACTTGCTGTGCTTCAACAAATTTAGATACAATGAAAATACTAAATACACAAAACAATTGCGGCTTTCCTTAAAAACTCTTGAAACTCATAAGGTATTATTTAGTTCACTTCCCCTCAGCAGATTTGACACAAGGTCATTTTTTACAACAGATACCAACCTAAGTGGGTGGTGCCAAAAATTGCTCAGCTCCATCAGCATTCCCCCTTAAGGGACCACCTTAAGCACAAAGCAATTAACCTGACACTACTCCTTTTAGATGAAGAGTAGCAGCTGCCTGGGTGGGATGGTTCCTTAAAGCTAAACTCATTCAATTTAATTTACCAAGCACATATACCAAGTAAATATTATTCAAATTTATTGTATTTACCTAACCACAAGCAAGATGCAACATAATATCACTTTTTAAGTGGGAGAGTTGCTATAACATAGCGGTTAACATTCTGGACAGCAACATTATAGTAAGCAAGTTCAAACTCCAGTGACGTTATTACATTCACTTTTGGACTAATACCCTTGGAAAAGGTATAATCTCTCTTATTTCCCCTAGATGTTCTTCTATAAGGTTAGATTTAGCATTAAACAACCCATGAAGATTGATATGCCTTTAAACAAAGAAATCAAAACCAATTTTATAAGTAGAGTACAACTGCTTTGAATACAGAGTTTTCCTTTACCTGGATAGGTTGTCATACCAAGATTAAAGAGCTTATTCAGCTCTGCTATTTATCTATAGTTGTGAGGAGAATAGACAGATACATGCTTTTCTCAAGGGTATTAGCACTATGTGAAAGGTAAACAGCCTCATCCAGGTTTTGAACTTGGATCACTCGTTCCATTTCTAAATTGAAACCCATGACTTGATAGAGATATATGCCCAGAAAACACAAGTTACTCATTAAAACTTCAACTTATAAAATAATATACTTTTAGTACAGTAGCCATTAGAGTTTATAAACAAAAGCTGAAAAGTAAAGTACTAGATTTAATTGTATCACTCTAGCTATTTTGATTGTTGTTTTTCACTTACAACTATTATCTATTTATTCAAAGTTAAATCATGCTTAAAGTACCAGTTTTTGACCGCTCATTAAAGTTAAGTATCAATAAACCAACTCAGTGCTTAAATGGGTGACCACTTACAAACTTGTTGGGACCAGAAACAATTTGAGGTCTATGAGCAAAGCTTACCACTCAATTGGTGTAGCTTAGAGTATGCTAACTGTATCCCCTACTCTGTGGTTAGACACTCATCATACAAAATGAGGTTTCCTGAATATGACACCAAACTGCATCTGGAGCTCTATAGAGTGTGGGGTACATCTTTATTGTCATTACTCTCAGGTCCACCCTAACCTGGAGTGGTAATACCAATTAGGATCCCATCTATGGGCCAAATAGATTTGTTCACAAATTGTTTGTCTAAAATTGGAATACTTTATATCATGTAACCATGTACTAAAGCTCTTAAGAAAGTAAATAAAAAAATATAAATATAAGTGTACAATGAATGTAATTCCCTAACCTCTAGGTATAAAATAACCCCAGATGAGTTGACATCTCATAAAAATCAATCAATTAATCAATAAGCAAAGTTTAGTAAATTCTTAAGATTTAGTGTCAAGTAATATGAAAAGAACCTACAGAACTCTTCTTTATACTTTATTTAAAAAGAAGTCATTCCTATAAATTGTATGATATTTTTAAAATTATCAAAAATTTAATGTATTCAATGGTGATCTGAATAAAGCATAAAGGATGATAATATCCTTAATTTTTCTTTTTATAGATTTACAAATTTTTTTTTAAAGATTTTAACTTCGGAAAACATTTTTATGACCTTTGTTTAGCCTCAAAATCGACAGACATTTTCTTCAGCCACATTTGAAAATATTATGAAGTATATTATATTATAAAGTATATCTTTATACATGCATACATTCAGAAATAGCAGTGTCCCCAACATTGAAAATCTACATAGGTAGGTCAAATGAAGGATTTTTTTTCTTCTGTTATCTATATATTTAAAAAAAATCTACAATTTTGATATAAATGAGATGTAAAAATTTTGTAGAATATTTACCGTATTTGACAACATACAAGATGCACTTTTTTCACTAAAAATATCTTTTTAAATTCCCCTGCATTTCGTATACCATATGTACATTTAATTTTTCTTATTACTAATTTTTTTTTATTTGCCCTGCTGAAATTGGGGTGCATCTTTTATGCCATCAAATATAGTATATAACTAAAAATAGAGATTCAAACCCTTCTGATCCTGCTTTGGAAACATCCCTGTTCATATCTATATATCCTAATTATTTTCTAAATGAATTTACAAATAAAGGGATGAGAAAGACATATTCTTATATAATGAAAAATTTCAAAACCTTAAATCAAATTAAAGGTAATTTATTGTGGCAAATTACATAAAAAAAATTTCATGTGATTATAAAAGTTAGGTAAATGACAATTTTTAATTGATTTTACTGCAACATCTACATTCTTCTGAAGTACTATTCTGATCTTGGCTTTTGGTTTAATCAAATTAAACCTTTGCTTTAGCATTTTGAAAACTTCTTTGATTAGGATGAAAACTCTGGTGAGTATGGGAGCAGGAATTTTGTGCAGACATTTTGTTCATGCAGAAACTCCTTGATTGGCTGTGCATGATGGGTCTTGATGTTATTCATGACAACAATTGAAGTTGGTACCAATTTAGATGTTAGAAAGGTGAAAAATTTTGCGAAATTACAAGACCTGGGTTCAATCCCAGGTCGAGTCATACCAAAGATTTTAAAAATGGTACTTGATACCACCTTGCTTAACACTCAGCATTATAAGGTACGGTTCAAGGGTAAAGTGGAGCAATCCTGGGAATGGAGTAGCGCCCTCCCCTACACCTTGGTGTAGTAGCTATCGAAAAGGGAGCCTTCGGGTCACCCTCGACTATGGTCGCTAACTTTACTTTTACTTACAAGAATGTATGTCACTACTCTTTCCATTTAGATTGCCATTACTCGCAAGAAGTTTTTGTCTTTTTCTTTTGGGACTTCTTGTTGGGATTGAATTTACCATTGATGATGTCAAGTATCTGTGCATCTTTATTGACCCAGTTAGAAGACAAGGATTCATGATTTTCCCAAGGGCATTAGCATGAAGTGAAATGCAAACAACCTTGTTCAAGGTTTGAACTGAGATAGTAGGATGTATGCTTAGAGAATCTAGTTTCATCTTGAAATTACAAATTCTGTTTAAATTTTCATAGCTCTTTTTTATATACATATAAATTTTATATAGCTTTTTTACTTTGGCAAAATTTGGTCTATTTTGCTCAATTTTAAGCCAAAAAAGTATCATCTAACTATTAAATTTTTTTGTATAGATACAGGAATGGAAAACTCACCTAATGAAGAGGACTTCAAATTCTAAAAAACCCAAATTAGCCCAGTGGCCTCTTGAAGCCTAAATCTGGCCCTGGGTGCATGGGTTACCACTGTCAAATATACATGCTTTAGGCCTAGAACTTGAGATTAGTTTCTTTCAATTGGTACTTTTTTTCCATTGGTTTTTAGATCAAGCTAATCTTTTAATATTATAACTTACCATCAATTTTGATGATTTTTATATCATCAAGTTGTTGTTCCACTATGCCATTAAGTGTGAAGTGACTCCTGATTTTCGTAACCTGTTTTCATTTGATTTTCTACCCTTTTTCTTAGGATCAGTTGGCTCCCCTTTTGAAATTTTCCCAATACAACTCTCTGTGAATCTGACAGACATTCCTATCATTTGGATTGCATCAAACACCTTTGACCTCTGCCCAATCATTTACTTAGCAGTTGATATTTTCTCTTCTGTCAACTCAGCATACTGCTTTTTATTCTGATGGTGTTTTACTTTTCTCTGATCCACTTTCGCAATTCAGTTTTTACAATTGGTTTGGCTTGGTTGTTTGGGTTTATGGCATATCAACCTTTGTAGGTTATTTAATGCCAAGTCCATTTTTATACAAATGATCAGTTCTATTTCGAACAATTCACTTTAGCATGAGTACACAGTTTAATTGTCAAAAACATTTCTATTTCAAGCTATTCAGTTTATTCAAATAGTTCTAATTCAACCAATTCAGTTTAGTATAAATATAGATTTTGTTTACACACAGTTAAATCTCAAAACGGTTCTATATTAAACAATTCAGTTTAGTGTAAGTACAGTTTCAATGTCAAAAACAGTTCCATTTCAAACAATTCAGTTTAGTATAAGTACATCGTTTCATTGTCAAAAACATTTCTATTTCAAGCTATTCAGTTTAGTCAAACAGTTCTTATTCAAACAAGTCAGTTTAGCATAAGTATGCAGTTTAGTTCTATTTACCCCATAGATAGGGCCCTATCAGGTGCTACCACTCTGGGCCAGAGTGGACCTGGGAGCAATGGCAATGAAGGGGTGCTCTGCATTCCCTAAAGCTCCAGTATTACTGGAACCTCACCATCAGATTGTTTAGTGTCATATCTAGGACACTCATTGGCGGGGGAGGTCTTACCCCCTCTGCAGAGAGGCAGTCAGTGTATTCTACAGCCCCAGCTTACTGGGCAACTTTACTCTTGAATACTAATCATTTATCTATATATAATTATTAACATTGTCTTAAATTTATCATCTGCTATTCCACCAATATCAAATAAACAACTCACCAATATTATTAAAACAATTTGCCCATACTATGAAATAACCCACCAATTTTATTAATTGTTCTGCCCATAACTTGAAACAGTGCACCTTATTTATAAAGGAATCTGCCAATATTATGAAATAACCTGCCAATTTTATGAAATCACCTGCCAATATTTTGAAACAGTCAACCAATACTATTAAGAAAACAATCTGATGATATGTAATAACCAGCCAATTTTATGAAAAGATACCCCAATAATTTTAAAGTCTGCTCATATGAATGAAATACTCAGTATAAAATTTTTTCAGCTGTGCTCACAATTTCATTTACATTTTACTTTTTAAACTTTAGAATTTTAAGAATTTTAAGCTTCAGTCTCAATTTCTTGATGCACAGATTGCATTGGGGTTATCATCTAGGGAAATTAAACTGGCAATCCAAGTTCAAATTCTAAACAAATAAGTTTCTTTTTCACTTTGCACTTGCGCCCTTAGGAAAGGCCTAAATGCATTTTTTCTTCCATCAGATATGGGTAGATAGTCGGACAGACTTGACTCTTTAGCCTTGATAAGGTAACTGATCTAGAAGAATGAAAAATTTCAATACAAAATCCCACCATAGGCCAGCGTGACATGGTAAGGCCCATTTTCCCTCATGTCTTACATACACTGAAGTTGGCCTGAGTGCTGCAATGGACTTAAAAATGGATTGTAGAATATATATATATCAGTGGCAACTCTGGGGGTAGGGTTTTTTGGGCTCAGCCAGGAGAGCTATTAAAAAACCTCTTTCTGAGCAAATCATTTGTCTTTTGATTGAACACAGCATCTTGTCTTCAACCATCATGAATAATTATTTTAACATTCATAATTTTGTTTATTTTCATGCCTTAAGATATTGATAAATTTAGATAAATTTTGCTATGTTCAGTGGCTAGTTATTACAGGCTTATAAAAATTTCTAACAAAAATAATAAAAATAATCTCTTAAAACCCTCAAATGTGTTTTACTTCATATTTTTCAAAGAATATATTTTTGTTTTAATTTTACTGCTAAATTAAACTGTTAATAATGTTTTTCATAATATCAAAAAATGGAAATTTATAACTACAACATCAGGCTCAAAAGATGCACACCCCCATCTAAGTTCTGTGTGTTCCTGTGTATGCGTCAGTGTGTATATATGGGTCTACAATTTGTTCCAAAGATGCAGACATTGAGTGGTTTACATAAAAAATTCTAGTGGCAAATGATACAAGTGCTTAACCTGAGTCAAAAATATTTGTTTGGAAAAATACAACAGATTATTGTCAAGTATCAGCTTTACAAACCTGCATAGCCATGGAGATTTTATGAATTATGTTTAGAAAAAAATACTTGTATACTAAAATTCTGTTTATATTCTAAATTATACATATAGTAAATCATATTAAGAATAGGAGCCCAAGGTCACCACTGATATATATATATATATATATATATATATATATATATATATATATATATATATATATATATATATATATATATATACACACACGATTGGGTATAAAAATGTAAACAAATGGCTGCTGCTGTTACTACATAATACCTAAAAAATTCCCTTAGTCAAATGTGGTACGCTTGTTGGCCAAGCAGTCTGGGACTTAGTCTAACATAAAGTTGGATGGGTTTCGATCCCAGCTTCGAGCGTCCTACATGTCAAGCCACACTGAAGAGTTCTGATAGAACGAAACAGTCTGTCTGTGGATGACAATATGTATATATATATATATATATATATATATATATATATATATATATTCAAAGATGAGTTGGGAATAATTCAATTTGAAACCTTCTTAATCCTCCATAATCCACCAGATGCACACAGAAGGTGATCTCATTTATAGAGATGCCAGCTGAAATGAATTTATAATGGCCAAATGACAGTTTGTTGGGTGTTTAGATAGATAGATAGATAGATAGAGAGAGAGAGAGAGAGAGAGAGAGAGAGAGAGAGAGAGGCAGGAGAGAGAAGAGGTTGTAACATTAACTCTACCGGTTAAAAAAAACATTCTAACCAGTCTCCCACTATTCTACTGATTGTATGAAAGACTTCTAAATACTCAAGAGAGTTCTCTAACCGTCTCTTATACTCTTACCTGGCTTTTCATTTGTGCTGGATGAGTGATATTTAGTTAATCACCTGGTTCTGGGGAGCCTTCTACTCTGGAAGTACCTGCTTAGTAGGGCTGAATTATCATTTGGCATCTGAGGCACCATTAAAAGAGAATACAGAGAGGACCAAGCAAATGTTTTGATGGCCACTCATGAGTCTCAATTCACACTATAAAATCACCTTAAGTCAAATCTGACTTGGTGGGAAGTCAGATAAATTTTTAAAAAATACTCCAACAATTTCACTTTATGCTCTTTGGACAAATGTCAACAATTATTTAAGGAACAAAATTGCCATTGATAAGACATCCTGGACTGTCAACTTTAATGAGGTATGTTTGTTTGACAGATAACCTGAAACCTAAATATACAAAACAAATACATTAGTGTGTATGTGTGTGTGTGTGTGTGTGTGTGTGTGTGTGTGTGTGCATATATATACCAATGAAAAAGCATTCAATACATTAGTGTGTGTGTGTGTGTGTGTGTGTGTGTGTGTGTGTGTGTGTGTGTGTGTGTGTGTGTGTGCATATATATACCAATGAAAAAGCATTCATTTTCCTTATTTCATACTGTATTCATGATTGAATACTTTTCAAAGTAAAGCAATCTCTATGATACCTGAAGAAGTTGCAGAAATCATTATCATTAATTTTCTTTCATCTTTTATTCTGGATTGATTTTTTATTGCAACTCTCTCAAGTCAAGGATCACTGCAGATTGAAAACAATTTTAAAGAGTAAGCTCTAGGTGAGACATGAACTTAAATCCTCTTTTTCCTCAAGAAAGCCAGATTGAACATATCAGCTGTTTAATCGTCTAAGCTAAAAGAGCCTAAGTTCCACCTATAAATTCATACCTCATTTTATCTCTTAATCTATCAGCACCATGTTTGTTGTCACTGCTTTTATGCATTAATAGTGTTAATAACATTGTTTGTTTTATTTTCATTTCTTATTTTTTAGAGGGGGGTGTCCTCGTAGTGTAATGGTTAAAGCGATGGACTGTGGAATCGTTGTACGCGAGTTCGTACTCCAGTCGCGCTATTACATTCACTTTCGGGCAAATACCCTTGGGAAAGGTATGAACCCCCTTATCCTCCCAGCTATGGGTTAAATAGTACCACTACTGTTCTTCTAGGAGAATGGCTTTGGCATTAAATAACCTAAAAAGAGTTGATATGCCATTAAACAAAGAAACCAAACCAAACCTTATTTTTTAGAAGATATATTATCAAGTAGTAGTAGTAGTAGTGCTACAACAACTACCACCTTTTTGGGCCTCTAAGTGTGCCTCTGAATTTAATACTTTGTTCTTTTTTTTATCTGAACATAGATTATAGATCAGTATTTTATAAATACTTTTAATAGACTGTGAGAAGGTGCTGAAAATTTTCTTAGCCTGACCAAGAAGAAAAAGACACATAACCATGAAATATACATGCCATTACACATATTCAACTTTCATTTCCACACACAGTGTTTCTCTAGTCTTTTTAACACTTCCAAAAAATTCAATAACATTTTTTAAGTTAACTCTCTTCTTGTTTGGGCCAAGAACTTTTCAGCAACCTCTCATTCACTTATAATACTCCTATTCTGTCAGAAATAATTACCTCTATACTTAACCAGAGAAAATTCCTTTATTCTTGATTTTCAATGTATTTGTACAATAGAATCATTTTCAATACATTCTATGCTATATGTAAATCTTTCCAATAGTAAAACCATTTATAATGAAATTTTAAAGTAATATACCTTGCAAACTATTTCTATAGTGAAATTATTTGCAAAATATAATGGCATAATGGTTAGAGTGCTTGCCAATGGTCTGGGGGACCGGGGTTCAATCCCTGGTTGAATCATACCAAAGACTCAAAAACGGTACTTGATTCCTCCTTGCTTAACAGTCGCATTAAAAGGTATGGATCAAGGGTAAGTGGAGCAATCTAGGGAAAGGAGTAGCACCCTCATCTACACCTCAGTGTAGCAGCTATTGAAAGTGGAGCCTTCAATTTACCTTCGACTATGGTTGGCTTACTTACTAACTAATTATCAATGTAAATATCATTATATTATAAATAAGATAATTTACAATGTTTCCTTTTGTATGATTATCTGTAATGCTTTTCGATGATACAGTAATTAGAATTGTATTCATATAGTATTAGATAGTTTGGAAAATATTGAATGATTTTATTACACATTTAAGTAAAAAAATTGGTCATTATTTTTCAAGCAATCTACTTCATATATCCTTATTCTGTCAAATCATTTTCCATAAATTTCTATAATATAATTTGCTTTCTTATAGTAAAATTTGTTTACAATGCTTTCTATTATAAGATTATTTGCAATACTTTACTATAGTAAAGTTATTTACATTATACATATAATTGCCCTATTCTTCCTGTAACAATTGCCTTAATTCCCAGCCAATGCCTTTTTTTATTTGATTTATAATACATGGCATATCTACTGAATACTGAAATTTGATCAAAGTAAGCAGGCACCAAAATTTCTCTAGCACATTTACCATGCAAACAGGTATGTCAGATATGATATGAATTCAAACTGATTATATTAATACTTATCTATGTTCTGATAGAAAACAAAATATCAAATTCAGCAAGTAAAAAGGGTACATTTTTGGTTTTCCATTACTAAAGAATTTGTAATAGCTTTATTGGAATATTTGGTGGTAAAGAAGATATTTAATTGAATCTCCACTCATCAAGGACCAATATTATCTTTGTTATATTCATGATATCCAAACACTAAATACAACCGAAGGGAGGACAAGATAAACTTATTTACATATACAAGATCATTTAAACTTTTATATACATAATATACATACAAATAACATCAAAAGAAAGAATACTCAAATGTATCTCACAATAGAATTATATGCATATTGTTCAATGAAGAAGCAGTGTGAAGAAGAGATACAAAATGGAAAAAGGCTTACTTAACAAGTGTAAATAATATAGCATTTTCCTTTGTATTATCATTAGTTTTAATCTGTCTTATAATTATTAGCAGTGTGGAAATAGAAATAAAGACATACATATCTTCTACTGAAATTATTAAATTTTTATATTAAGTCATGCAGATAACATATGATATTACTTTTACTTTTGATTATTCTAGGGTGAGTCAAAAGTTTTTGGTTTGGTTTGGTTTGGTTTGGTTTGGTTTTATGGCATATCAACCATTGTATGTTATTTTATGCCAAGTCCTTTTTTATACATATAAATAGTTCTATTTCAAACAATTCAATTCAGCATAAGTACAGTTTTTTGTTTACAGACAGTTAAATGTCAAGACATTATTATTTTAACATAAGTACACAGTTTAAGTTTAAAAACAGTCCTATTTCAAACAATTCAGTTTAGCATAAGTACACAGTTTTGTTCAGTTTGACCCATAAATAGGACCCTAACAGATGCTACCAATCCAGGCCTGTGTGGACCTGGGAATGATGGCCATAAAGGGGTACTCTGCATTCCCCAAAGCTTCAGCTTTACTGAAGCCTCACTATCAGATTATTTCATTTCATATTCAGGACACTTGTTAGGAAAGGTTTACCCCTCTGCAGAGATGCAGTCAGTGTATTCTGCAGCCCCAGCCAATTGGCCCAACAAAAGTTTTGCAATATTTTGATAATGGCAAACACAATTCATCAGCTCCAGATGTTTTTGACATGAGGGTGATGAATCACACTGGACTGTGAAATAGTGAGTTCACTTTGTACTGACCAACAGCTATTCACCATATTATCTTTTATGGCTTAGATCATGGCCTTGGAATCTATGCTTTTAGGCCTGCCTGATCTTGCTTGATTATCAAGGTTCTTGTAACCTAACCAAGAGCTCTTCACCACATTTTCTTCTATGGCTTAAATCAAGGTCTTGGAATCTATGACTTAGATCATGGCCTTGGAATCTATGCTTTCAGGCCTGCCTGATCTTGCTTGATTATCAAGGTTCTTGCAACCTGACCAAAAATTTCTTCAGCCATCTGGTTACTGTATAGTGATCAACTACACCTTCACCTTTTACACCGCAAATGTTTTCGGTTACTTTCTCAGTTTATGGCCCAGTTCAAATCTGAAAAATATAACTTCCAAAATTAGACTATATTGTATATTCATCTGTGTGGCTTTCAAATCACACACAGAGTGAAGCAATGCACAATGTGTCAGTATACCAATTACCATAATACTACCAACCTTAGCAGTCACCTTCCATAGCTTTGAACTGCTTTGGTCACTCAAATTAGCACATACTAAAATATTACTCAGCCCAGTCAGCAGGGGCTGTAATATATTCCAACTGCATCTTTGCAAAGAGATGAGTGTCCTAAACTACATCTGATGATGAGGCTCCAGCTCTTCTTCTTACTCAATCAACTATTATTTTTGTTGTGCACAATCTTTTTTTTTTTTTTTAGATAATATATGTTGTCAGATAAAAAAGATGCTATGAAGTTGTTTTTTTTAATTCTTTAATTTTAATTCTCTGCATTAATAATTCAGCAATACATGTGGAAGATGATTCCATTTCATCTGATGGACAGACAGACCAACTATACAGCATCACTTGCCATCATGACAAAATTGAGTGGTTGGTCAGGCTGTATTATTACTTATATAGACAATATATAAGCATTTAAAGTCAACTTCTGACTCCTAGCAGCCATTTAACAGAAGTTTGGTTTTTTGGGGTGACTTAATTACAATAGTCTACAAATTATATCTACAAATTGATGGAAGTATAGTTCTGTATTTATTGCATTCTCACCAGGTACCAAACTGTTCTTTTTAGGGTTTTTTTTTGTAAATGAGCCAGATAATGAGTGAAAATACAGGAATTTACTTTGGTACCACATACATAACAAGGTTTCAGTAAATGAGCCAGATAATGAGTAAAATACTGAAATATCCACATACATAACAAGATTTTTAACTCATTTCTTTGGAATTTGGACAAACTTAAGATTATTAAGATAAATCACTTGCAAATATTTGTCTCATGGTCATGATGATTTTTTGCATTCTTATAACCATACATTCTATGTATCAAATATAGCTGTTAAAATAATTACCATATATTCTGTCCATCAAATGAAGACTTTAATGTGACGACCATATCAATGTATCAAATGAAGATGAGTTAACATCATTTGAATTTATTTAAACAAACAACAATTTCAGAAATAAGAAGAGCACTTTGCTTGATGTAATAGTTTGCAAGTTATAATAACAGACTCCATATTTCTGACTCAGTGTCCCCACTAAGCTAAGCTTGGTAAATAATTATTCCCATAATGAGAATCAAGTTAGGGTTTTATATCAGCAATATTTGTCATTTTGTTGTTTTTTTTTAAAGTCTTTTTAGCTATTTTTCTAGTTGGAAATTTTTAAAAAAGCAAGAAAAATAAGACAACAGAAAACCTAGTAAAAAAATTAATAATAAATGATTTTTTTTTCTCTTTTTATACAAGCTTATTACTAATAACCAACATTTGTGAAATGAATATTCATTAAAAGCAACTTTATAAATTCTAGAGGAGGCAGTCTCTTGGTGAAGTAACTAATATGCTAGACTGTGACATCATAGTAGTTATAAATACTCTAGAGACTTAAAAAAACAAACTTTTGCTCTATTGAATATTTAATATCCTTAAAGATTTTAAAATAACAGAGTAACTAACATTTACACCTTACATATAAGTATAAAAAGAGGTACAAGGTAATGTCATGGCAATTTGCATAAAAACAGGATTTGCAAACTAAATTTAAATTTTGGCCAAGGTTTCTTATGTTCACTTGGCAAAGGTATAAAACTGCTTTTCTCTTCACTCTGCTCCATTGTCAGATATCTTAATGAAAATGTCTCATTACTGACATTTCACAAAGATTGATGGTACATGTGAATATTTAAAGGATTTCATTTCAGGCTGCTTTTATTCATTTAGCAATTATGTCTTGGATTCTATACAATCACCAGTGATACCATGACAAAAATGTTTTGTTACCTATCTACTAAACTGGTTGTATGCATTGAATAATGGTTATCATTGCAGGAGATTGATCTGGTGACCTGAGTTGCAATTCTGGACAAAGCTGTTTACATTTCACATAGCACTAATATTTCACATAGCACTATTATTTCACATAGCACTATTATTTCACAAAGCACTATTATTTCACATAGCACTATTATTTCACATAGCACTATTATTTCACAATGCACTAATATTTCACATAGTACTAATATTCTTGGGAAATGTATGAATTCAACTATTCTTCCTCTCCTCTGCCCAGTTATGAGTAAATAGTCAGGCAATCTGGGTTCTTTAACTTCGGTATAGCAATTGGTCTAGGAAAAGGAAAACTCTGAATTCAAACCAGCTTGACTCTGTTTAAAAATTGGCCTTGTGTCATATCCTACAGAGGGGTTGGGTAAATACAACTATGATGGTTGATAAAGAAGATCATACATGAGTGATTGAACACTTTATGATTTTGGATGAGCCAACTAATATTCACTTAGGACAAATGCCCTTAAAGAAAGGAATGGATTTACAACCCTATGATCTGTTCCATTGCTCAATTTCCTGACAAAAAATGTTTTCTCTTTAACATACAGTGACTGACTAAGAAGAGAGTGGTTGAGTCATAATTTGAGCAAAACCCTCTCCTATAACTATTACTGATCAGGTATCAATAACTGTAAAAAGTTGTTACACCCATTGTTAACCTTGACATAGACCAACATAAGCATGAAAAACTTCAGATATTACACTGTATTTTGGAAAGTTAAAAAGAACTCACAACCAGGATTTTTCAGACATAAAATAGGTGCAATTTCACAATTTATTCATTCTTGACAGAAATAAATCAAATTTCAAAATTGTCAAATAATATAATTTTGTATAACTTCAGAAAAATCAGGGGTAAAAAAATCCCTGTTAAATTGCATGCTGATCTTTAGCTCTTTGAGAGTGGCTTTAGAAAATCCAAATATAATTTTTTCCCCACCCTTTTTTTTTCCCACTGTAAAACGTGCAAAAATCCAAAAGAAAATGAGAGATCTGATCTTCAAATTCAGAAGAAAATCAAAAGTAACTCTCAGGTTCAGTAAGTTCAACCATAAGGTCTCCCAGCGGAGTTCTTTAATGTATTCAAAATATAAACTTACAGGTTTTTAAAAACATTATATTGACACTGCCTAAGAACTCTTTTTTTAGATCACTTGAAAAGCAAAAATGAAAAAAATGAAAAATTCAAGATTCCTTTTCACAAAATTTCATATGATGTTTACTATGATTGCCATACTGAAATTCAAAAGGAGTCATAAACCAAGTTACCTTATCATTTGTCATTATTGTTATTGATTTTTTTTAAAAATATCCTAATCTTATATGGGTTTTAAATCAGAATATACTTAGCTGTTCTTAGTAAGCACCTTATTATTGAATGGCAATTTGTATCAAAAAGTTTATTCTTATAATAAAAAAATCTAAAGTTAGTAGCTTTACAAAATTAGATCTTCGACTAACAATATTATCTAAAAAAATTTCCGTGGACTCAGGTTCAAACCTTAAAGCAGTTATGCAGTCTTTCTCAGACATTATTTTCCTGAGATAATTTATAAAATGTCTTTGATTTGAAATGACATAAAATTTGAAATGACATTTTTTTTTAAAAGAAAGCTAGAAATATACCTATGAGCAATAAAATAAGTATTTATTATCAGATATAATATCAAATAAGAACCTAAACCCAATCTAATTTTTTTTTTCTGCTCTGACTTCAAAAATCAATAATAAAGCAGAAAGAAAGCTTCAACTATTTTATGAAAAGTTGACAATTCATTTAATTCTTTTTTTAAATCGAGATATTTTTAGGAAGTAAATTTTAGCCTTTCAGCAATTCCAATTGTGGAATATTAGGTTGGAAAGAAAATCCTGTCGATTGTTTTGCTCTGATAACTTTAAAGTTGTTTGATTATATAAAGCATTGTTTTTGTTTGTTCATTGATTTGTCTCTTGTTTTGTTGTTTGTTTATTTTTGTTTGCTTGCAATTTTATGTGTGTGCGTGTGTGTGTGTGTGTGTAGTTTTTTTTGTTTTTTTTTTGAAGAGTTAAACAAGCCTGAGAAATGATGTGTTAAGCTTGCTAAATCTCAGTATGAATATGCAGAATAAAATGCTTGTTTCCTGATTCTAGATTATTCTCTTCTTGGTTTGACCAAGAACTTTACAGCAATTTCTCATACTGTCTTACATAACTCTTTTGTTTATAAGTTTTAGTTGATTTGGTTTGACTTCTTTGTTTAATGGCATATCAAACTTTGAGGGTTATTCAATGCTAAATATGTCCTTGTAGAAGAACAGTAGTGGTATAATTTAGTTGGTGGGAAGAAGGGAGTTGATACTTTTCCTCAGGGTATTAGTCTGAAAGTGAATGTAATAGCATGACTGGAGTTTAAACTTGCCTGCTACAATGTTGCAGTCCAGCACATTAGCCATTACACAATGAGAAACTCCCTCTATGAGTTTTTAAAAATTTTTTCTATGTATGATGTATGTATCAATAACACTTTATAGACTTTACAAGATCAGAATTATGTTTATCTCAAGTTCATATTGTTGACCACAAAAATGAATTAGTTTGATGTTACACTAAATCATTCAGTGTATAGAACTTAATAAATACACAGAATAAATAAATATTCAGTGTATAGAACTTAATAAATACACAGAACATAGCAAATCAGATAATTTAAAATATCGTCCTTATATGACAAAATTTGAATGATGCAAGCTATTTGGAGTTATAATTTGACCAGTAAAAGTCTATCTATGTCAGATCATGTTTTTTATTTTTCAATTCATCTTTTTTGGTACTAGGTGATATAAAAAGGTCATTAAGTCCCATATCGGCCAAATAGTACAGCTTGTGGCCATTAGGTGGCATGGTCAAAGTAGGATATAATCTGAATGTATCAAAGTTAAATTCTTTTTGACTTTTTGACAACAATGCCTTGAAACAGACCCAACTCCTGTCCATGTAGACAGAGGCCTTGTGCCCCCAACAACCTATTGTTACATGGTACACGATAACATTTCCCAAACATGTAAGTCAACCATTGTGGTAACAAAGAGGATTTCATGCCTCTGGACCTCGTTGTGACTCTGCTGTGGTAAAAGTTGATGAACACAAGAAACTCTGTTTAACTACCCAAAGGTTTATTCACTACTTCCACATGTAGGTAGCCACTGGGAGAAAGAAAGAGAGTATGGAAACTGAGACAGTCACATTAGCTAGACAAAGACAAGACATATCCTGGTGAGAAAAAGAGAGCAGCCACAGACCTTGAATTTTAGTCTAAGGCTCCCTTTGAAGCACATCCCCAAAAATGGGGCTCATAAACTTTTATCTTCTTACATCTTCATGGCTGGTGTTCAACTGTACATCTTTACTTTATCATGTCTCACAGTCAACAGCTCCAAAACACAAGATGTTCCCTCCCTTTCGCTTGGTGTTGGCAGTTGGGAAATTCACTTCCACCGATTCGATACATGTGTACATCATCTTTGTACCTCCAGTTTTTTTCATATCATTTTTAATTACCATGAGCACTTTGCCCAGGCTATTCAGAGTCTGTCTACTTTATTTATTTATTTATTAATTCAATTTCGATTTTTTTTGAGTCATTCAATTATGTTAGACAAGTTTCCACTGAAAAATTTTATTCTCTCTTATATATACATATATTAAGGATTCTACACTTACACTAAACACTCTTTTAACCACATTAAAACATTTTTCTACATACCGTCTTTATATACTCTTTTAGCATTTCAAGTCATTTTTGTATCTATATTATAAAGTTTGCTCAAGCAATAAAATGTTATTGTTAAGACATTGTGAATTGTTCTTGCATATATCCCGCACTAGGATATATGAAACTATACACAAGTCTATGCTACAAATGTCTGAACTGTTTCCTTTCAATCATTTGATATTAGCAGGAGTTATGGTATCTAAATACCCAAATACAACAAAGACAGCATTCAGTTGTTGATATCTTAGCTTCTTCTATATACATATGTTATTTGCCTAATATTCAAAACTTATATTGATTAAAACTTATGTGTATTTAGCAAGTAGGCAGGGTAAAAACTGAAGACTTTGTTGATTTTGTTGATGCTCTTTGTCAAATGGCAAAAATTTCTCCTACTTATTTCAAAACAATGTCCACTTTACAATCTTTGTTGTTAATTAAAAAGTTCTACCCAAATTTTTCACATGGTAGAATTGATATAAAAAGAAATCCATATAACAGAAAAATATTTACAAATTATATTTTTATATTATCTTATAAAGTTAATATTGTTCTGTGAAAAATGTCACACTTTTGTAGGGAAATATTTCTAATTTAAGCAAGTGACTCAAAACTCAGAATATAAAGCCCCCTCCCCACCACTACTACCACCTTGGCCCAATGCATACTCAGTCTCTGGCTGAAAAATAACTGATAATGTAAAATGTTGTAAAGTCACATCTGATTGGTTATAGCAATGTAGAAATAGGGATTCTCCAGCCACAATTCAAGCCACCCAGATATATGTGCTTCTAGGCAGTGTCACAAATATCGAATGGACATGTTCTAAAGATGAGGAAATTTATTAATTCAAATATCTTTGTGTTAATTGTTCATCCGTACTAAGGAATAATGCTATATAACTATTTATAACCTCATCTTGAAGATTTATCAAGATCTAGCAATTTTTAATTAAATGTGAATAATTATTTTAGCAAACAAAATTTTTCTTTTGAAGTTTAAAAATTTAAAATCTGTACAATGAGTTGATATTGTTCCATAAAAATTTCAAGTTTTAAAATTTTCTTTTTTTATTTTTTAAAATTTAAGTGAGTTACAGATTTTTTTTTTCAAATATTCTGGGGTTTTGACCAGGTTGTAAGACTTAAATAAGTAGTAATACTATTTGTTATGATAATTAAACATCTCTAACTTGAGGAGCTACCTATTAACCTAATTAGTAATGCTGAATTAAATATGAATAATTATTTAGTAAAACAAATAATTTATTTTTTTTTTTTTGGAGATTTGAAATTAAAATTCTATGTGATTGATAATGACTTGCAGCAACATACCTTTCTGTTGATAACTGTTTATAATTAGAGACCTACTCTGTCTCTGAGAAACAAAAATATTTTCATTTTAAATCCTTCCCTTGGGTCTACTAAGTATTCATATCAATTTAAGTAGTTCTGTATCAATCTGTTTTGCTATCTTTAGAGGATAAACAAACTCTTTCTAATTATTCATATAGATTTATATATTTGTTTCACTAGTTTTCATATGAGTTTTCAGATATATCATGAAAACTGTTTGTATCATGTTAAGGAAGAGATACACAGTGAAAGAGTTAATTATTTATTAACTGAAGTGGTACAGTCCAACAAATACTATAAGTCTCGCACTGTGAGTGTTATGTCCAAAGTTGGTCTTACTACTGACCAAGATCTTGCAGAACCCTCATGCTTAAGAAACACAATGTCTTTTATACCTCCGCGATACCGGAAGTCATGTGGTACGAGCCACTATATAACAAAAACATACAAGGGTTTACCAAAAAGTACATTGGTTGATCAAGATACTCTTATGAAATGTGACCAAATGAGGTTTTCTTTTTAACATAGTCCTCCTTGCAGTCCATACACTTTTTCAATCGGTGTTGCAGTGCTTGGATCCCATTGGTCTGAAAAGTCATCAACAGCAGATATTACATCATCGTGCAAACTTTTCCGCCTATCCTCATATAATTAAAATAAGTCATACTAAACATATCTTTTGAGAAATTTCAAGAATGAATTAAGCTTTTCCTCACTTAATCACCAATATACTTGTCACAATTGATCTTTTTCTCAAAATGTTCAGAGTTAATTTGATCTCCACAAATCTCTCTGAGCCAGCATCAAAGAACAATCAGTTGACCTTATGATCTGCATAGAAGTTCTTTGTTTCTTGAAGTATTATAGACTTGCACTTTTCCTTTGAAATTGATAAAGTTTATTGAAATATTCATCTATTTCTTCTACCAATGCCTTCTGAGCAGGAAATTCCAGGTTAAATAGAGGACATTTGTGAATTCTCTTGCAAATGGAGACTGAAGGATGTTCCTAAGGAAGTTGCTAAGGGTTCTTATAATCCATTGATAAATGAAGACAATAGTACCAATTGAAAGTTTGGAAGAGAATATTGCCAGAAGTATTCCTCAAAGATGCAAATCCTGAAGAGGAACCATGCTTTGCAATTGTCCACAGACACTCATTGGGAAAGGCAATCTGAAAGGAGATATTTTCCCTCTTGGCAATTATTGTAACAAATGAGAAACTGTTATTAATTTGAAACAATGAGTGTGTTAGTATAGTTACTTAAAGCAAAAATTAGGTAGGGGGGATAGAGGCAAAATCATCGAGGGAAAATGTCCCGGAGGAAATCACCAAATTTCCAGGAAGTGGCCAATTTACAAATAGACGCAGTAAAACAAAGTGCTACATACTTTTGTGTTTCATGAGGAATCAAAGAAAAATAACAAATCCATATGTTAGATTAGAATTCTCAGCAAAATGCAGATTAATCTTATATTCTTGTCAAAACTTTACTTTTCAGACAATTGCTATTGCTGAATCTACTTTTAATCAACAGATATGTTTTCCAATGTCAATAAAAATGTGTCTTTTTCTTAATTAATTTTTTTCATCTGTTTCTACAGTAAAAGCAACATTAAACAATTGAATTCAAAACTGCTTTCATTGTTTTTCACAAAACAATATATTTTATGAAATAGGATTTCAACAAAATATTCATATGTCCATATTACTATCTATGAATTAATCAAAGTTTGTATCTGACATTTATAGCAAATTTCAAAATATGACTGGTATCTTGTTCCTTTGACAAAATCAGAATTTTTCTTTTCATAGTTTGGTTTATGAGCCTGAGCACCAAAACTTTTAAAATAGAACTCTAGATTTTTCTGTCTCTTATACTTTCCAATATTATTTAAACAACATAAACCAGAACTAAAACTTTAGAACATCCTTCCTCGAATACTTTCTTATATTATTTAAACTACACCAATCAAGACATACTTATCCAATTAGTATTAATTATCATATATACTAATTCATATATTAATTCATATATTAGTGTTAATTATCATATATATACTTTCTGATATTAATTCATATATTAATATATACTTATATTAATTCATATATTAACTCATGTATATATTATTAATTATCATATATATACTTTCTTATATTATTTGAACAGCACCAATCAGGACATATTTATCCAATTAGTATTAATTATCATTTGAAGCTAAGGACCATTTGTAGATATTTATTCATTTGGACATGCTAAGGGAGATACAATATCAAAATACGGGCCATGTTTTATAGACAAGTAAGATTAATTTCCAATAAATTATCTAAAATTTTCAACGGCCAAGATCTCACAAGTCTAGTCTCAAACATCTACAAATCAATGATTCTTACCACATATTTATCAAAACTAGGTATTTTAAATTACAGCAAAGAGTTCTCCTTAGAAGCAAATGTTTTATTTTTCATCATTCCGAGAGAAATCTGAATATTTCAAACAGGACTCTTAAAGTAGGAACAGTTATATTTCAATCATTAGATTTCCAACAAGCAAATCATTCTAAATGTCTTTTCCTATTGTAATTAGTCCAGTACTTGGGAAATATGGAATCTCACTAACATATATCACAACAGTTGAGTTATTAACAAAAGTTTTTAAACATTGCAAACCAATGCAGCAATATACCGTCTTACTTATAAAATCTTGTTTATAACTGATACAAAGATATTAACCTCTCTACACAGTATGCTATACAACTACACAAACTGTTATTCTAGTTCTACACATTTTATGTACTTTCGATTATATTCAAATCCTCAACAAGTTTGATTGCATTTAACTTTATGCTCATGCTCTCAAGAAAGGCATGAATCCATTCGTCATGCCCACCTCTAGTTATGGAAAAATAGTAGTGAAAACTGAGTTCCTTAGTTTTAGTAAGGCAATCAGTCCCAGAGAAGGAAAACTCTTAATTCAAATTAGCTTTACTCCACTTAAAAATTAACCTTATGTCACATCCTGCCCAGGGTTGGGTAAATACATGTATACTTTTGATTGTGTAATTGTAACATAGTAAGAGTATGAGGTTAACTGTTGTCAAATTCACATGGTAATAACTTAATTATCTCATAAGACTCAGTTGAATTTTTAACTCAATTTTCCAAATCTGAGCCAATGACAATTAGGCTAACATCTCTTAAATTGATATTATACTTTTATCTTTAGCATAAGAAAACATATGAAACAATACATTCTTACAGTTGTGATACAAATTTTTGTATCATTTTGTGAAGTTTCCTCATTCTCCTCACTTTTTTTTTTTACTGCTGCTGACCAACAAGACTGTCTTCCCACCAAATCTTTTCAGAAATTGAATAACAAAAATTTGGTGTGACCCCATTTTTAGAGTCAGGGTCCGATGTATTTAGTATTTTGAAATTGAATAACTTCTTGTGTTAGTTTTTTAATTAAATCTTTGTTCAATTGTTTTTTAATAAAATAATAATACTGCATTTATTTATTCAACTATTTATTTTTATCTTTCATTCCCTAAGATTCTGCTTTTTTTACAAGTTAATTCATTTTTCTGTTATATAAGTTTAATTTTGGGGGAACTCTATTAACAATTTGTAGTTAATTCAATTTAATGGAATTCAATATTAGTTTTCTTTTAATATCATTTACATGTTCTTTACGTCAGCACACTGCATATAGAGTATGGGTAATTTTTTAAAATTTTCATTAAACTTTTGAGAGTATGTGGTATTGTGATGACAGTGGTATGAGAACGATATTTGATCCAGGTGATATGTTATGATATAATGGGATAATGGTGTTTGGCTAGACCAGAGAAGATGACTAAGTTTTTTTCTCAGCTCATCAAAGACAATAATTACCTTGAGCCATGAAATGTACACACATGTCAATATATTCATCATGTCATCCAAAACACTTGGCATTATTTCTCATGCTTTGTTTTATTCCTTACAAAAATTGAAGTTAGAGTTAAATTGCAATGACAACAATCACTTTCCAATCTGTAAAATATTCCTCTTGACTTTGTGCCATATTTCCAGTTTATTTCAAAGAGTAATATTCAAACTTATATCCTAATGATTTGTCTTGGAATCTCTGAGATGAGAAATTATCATTATTATTCACCTGAGTGCTTAGACTAGTATCTTCATATTAATTGTTACGATAGTCAAATTATTTTGACCATTGTACTGAACCATGAAAAAGTCTTCAGCCATTTTAAACCATTGTAAATTTTTACTAATTGTCAACTTATAATTGGATATTTTGCATTGTGTTTGATGAAATATTGGCTCTGTTGAAGTCATTTTCATACCTAATTGTTATATTTATACTATAGTAGGGGTTCTAAATAAGAAAGGAAGATGTGAGACCATTCCCAAAAATGGGAGTGAAAAAGTTTTCAGCCACCTCATATAAACCAATCAAGATACAGTGTTTTAAAACAGCAAAATATCAATAATAAAAGATTATAACAGTTTTCATTTCAAGAAGTTACTGTACATTGTTAATATTTCCTATGGCTTCCATAAGCCAGATTAATTGCTTCTATGAACCTTTACCCTCTTCACAAGTATAATATGCCATTCCCTGTGACTGTGTTTTTACATAACTCTTCAAGATTGTGTATATTGTTTTAACAAACAATTCTTTTTGATTCTATCCACATTTGCTTGATGATATGTAATTGAGGGCTCTGAGATGGGGAATCTTTTAGTAAAGAAATACATTCATCAACCAAACTCTGTTGTCTTATGTATGTTCTTTTTAATTGGGATAATAACAACACGGACACCATTCTGATGTGTTACTTTTTTTTTCACAATATTCATTTTACCTGACCTGCATAACCTTTACAGGGAGTGACAAACATGATGGAAATCAACTGTCCCTTTAAACACTCTTCAGCAAACTAACTAATTATTCAAGCTACTTTCTTAACTTCCAGAACCCCTCAGTCACCAATCACAGCCAAGTTTTCAAATGGATCTTGAGGGAGGGTCATCATTGGTCAGTTAAACTGAGCTGATTCACATCTTTCCATCCTCTTAATGCTTTAGAACTTAATTCAAATGCTACACCACATGTCAATAACAGATCTCATTAATCTACTATGTAAAACTTAAATAATACTTATGTCCATTGTTCTTCTTCCGATGTATGTTGTACTCATTATGTAACACTTATATACCACTTATACCTACTGTTCTTCTTCAGGTGTGTGTTGTACTCATTATATAACACTTACACCCAGTTCTTCTTCAGGTGTGTGTTGTACTTAGTAACTTTATAGAGAGACAAAATGAATTAAGTTTAAGCCTCCAAGTTGCCACCACTGAATTATCCTATATGACTGTGGAGTGTTTCCTGAAGTGGATTCCTCTAAAAAAACTTTAGGGTTCTCCAAGGTAAGGTCTATTTTAATAAGATTTGATGAAAAATATTTCCATTAAAAAAAAATCAGTAGTCACTATTTTCAAAATAATTTTTTTTTCAAAATTGAATGATTCATGTCTATCTCTGCCAATGAAAAATATGAAAAATTTTAACCTGAAGATAAAATCTCATATTAATCTGCTTTAAAAAAAATTTATTTTAATAAACATTAAAAAGTCATAACAAATAAAAACAGTGTTGCTTTTTATTTTAACATTTCATTTGTCATATGTTTTTATATGAATATATCTTTGTTTCTTCAAATATTTCATAAATAATTCATTTGATGTCTCATTAAAATCAGGGTAACAGTGTTTGTCCAAAAAATATGGGTATGTATCCCTTGGTTTAGCGGAAGAGATAAGTGATATCTTAAAGATGAATTAACTTCATAATTCATCTTTAAGATATCACTTATCTCTTCCACTAAAAAAATCAAAGAAATCCTCTAAACATGGTTGGTGGAATGAGAACAATCTACCCCTGTGGATTGAATGAAAATTCTCGGAAGGTTAGAGACTACAACAAACACCTGAGGAAGGCCAGAAAGTTCAATGACAAAGACATTGTGTCTATGATAATAATCACATCCTACTGATAAAGAAAAATTCAATGGCAGTAAATCCAGCCCAAAACCAAATTTTTAACAAGCTTCAAATTTATTTGCCATAATCAATATTTTAGCCATGAATAAATTTATGTTTCTTTATTCCATAACAAAGGAAATGTGAAATGTAAGAGAATTAAGAAGAAAACAACAAGGAAGAAAGAAGATAATTTTCATCAGTAATTATATGTTTTATGAAGTGGTTTACCATTGCTTTCAGCCTACAAAGCATCATTTCCATTAGGAAGTTCTGGTATTGTAGTAATGACGATACTGCAAGGCCAACATTTGATATGGGTGAAATGTTATGGTAAATGGAATAATGTAGCATGAATAGGTCAATAGATGCGACTATTTATATAACTATGAATGCAAATGCATTCCCACCTCAGTATATATATATATATATATATGCTGAGGTGGGAAAGCATATATATATATATATATATATATAATTTTTTTTACTCTGTAGGACATTTTTTTAATTCAAGAAATAAATATAAAAACCTAGAAATTTACAAAATACATAAAAATAAAGTTGATACTCACAGAAAGATTTTTTCTTCTTCTTTTTTTTGTATGATTAGCAAACAGCCTGAAATCTATGAATGGATTGATGTTTTCCCTAAACCTATTAGATTACTGGATTGTCATGATGAGTACTTCCCTTTTATGGCATCTCTCAGTGGTAGTCACTTAGTAGTGCTCATTTCCTCTCAATGTACCATGTGACAGATTTTCCTGTATTACATGGTACCAACAGCAAGGAATGATCCCTGACTAGATCAATTCTCAAATACTCAAGATGGATTGCTTTTTACAAGGTTAAGTGACTCTAACTGCTCTGCTTCTTAATTATATATGGGTAGGGAAAGTGGAATCATGCTTTTTCCAAGGATATTAGTGCAAAATTAGTTATTCTAGCCAGAGTTTGAATTCAGTTGAGAGATTCTATTTTATTTACCATTAACTGTTTGGCTACCAGCACATCTAATGACAGGCAAATTATTACAAAATCTAAAGTTTTTAGTCTTAAGTAGTAAAAAAATTCAAATATTGTTTGAAAAGGATTCAGTTCCTGAATAGGAAAACTATTTTTCTATTGTGCATTTGATTTATGGTATACCTTCATCATTTTTTTAAAAATTTAAGCTGTAACATACAAAAAAGGGAAATAATAAATAATATCAGGTATCATTGTCATAATTATTCCATTCTTCAAGTTTTCACACCAGTACACCAGGTAACTTTCACAGTGACAAAAAACAGCTCCTCTGTTCTCCAGAATTTTCTTCAGTATTCTAACCAATCTTAGCAGTCTTATAACCTGGACACATCTCCAGTTCTCCTGGTCACCTTCATGTTTTTCAGTTCTCTGCCAAGGTTTAGGTCTTTATTCAGTTTTTTCCTTTTCTTTAATTTCATTCTGTGGCCCGCTAAAATAGTGAAGTTCATGAACTGAGAAGTCGTTAATTATAAGAAGGTCTGGTCTTCTTGTCTGTATTGGATGATCCATTTCATTGCAAAATTTTGTGTCTAGTTTTCTGTTTATATACAATTTGTCTATATTGTCAAAATTCAGTAATCTGCATAATCTCCCTTGCAGTCCAGCTTACTCTTGCACTCCTTCTGTGCCAGTTTGCTGCATTTACACATGTAATTTATCATCTCACTTTTCTCTCTATATATAACCTACACTAGCTATTCTCCAGTCTTATCTTGTTCCAGCTTTTATGGCATTGTTCTGAGATACAAAAACAATAACAATTCCATTTCTTTCAAGGTTAACTTTCATTGCCAAATCCATGTTATCTCATTTGCAATTTTTTATACTGTCTTCTTAAGTGCCTACTTTGTTGTTTTTATTGCTATTTTCATTTTCTAAATTTTATTATTCCTGTTCTTCTATTTGTCCTTTTGTTATTTCTGTGGCAGTTTTTGACATCTGTAATTGGTCTCCTTTTATTCTATGATAAGCATTCTTCTAGTCTGTGAATTATAGCCTCAACACAATCCTCAATTCTAGTTGTGTCCTCCTCTTCCTTCTTTTCTTTTAACATATAGCCAGTGAACATCATCTCTCAAGTGTAAGACCTTGTGCATTATTATCAGTTTTCTCTTTCTGTAGTTCAGGTTTCTGAGTTCCTTTCTTGTCTAGTTTAGGAAAGTTCCTGATTGTCTTATAAGGGAACCTTCCCAGGTATTTTTGCCTTTGATTAAGTTTATGCTTTAGATTTTGGTTTCCAGTAGTTCCTTTGTTCTTCTGAGATATTCTTTGCTTGCTTTTTCATTTATCTCTCTTTGCTTGATGGTATCTGCTTCTAAAATTTAATAAAATCCTTGCATCTTTGATTTCAAAGAAAATTAACTTTTTTTTTAAATTTCTTAGGGATTTATCTATTTATCTAGTGCCTATTTTTATAATTGTCACACTTTTCTAAATCATATGTTAATTATAAAAAAATCCATATAAATCCTATTCATTCAGTTAAATTTTATTTATTTATTAATAAAACAAGCTTTCATTTTCCGTTCAAAAATGCATACATGGCCCTCATTATGAATCACATAGGGACTGTGTTCCTAGATATTTTAGTTTGATTTTTCTATCCAGCTAAATATGTTTCCCTCAATAGTTAAGTACATTTTCTTATATAGCTAAGAATATTTAGAAATAGAAATGGTATTTTTTTTAAATCCCCACAAAATGGTACTATCAAGTAATTGTTATTTTCAGCTTCTTATTTAAATAAGAACATAAGTATAATACTTTTTCCTTTCAAGTATGGACTATGTCTTAGTTTCTTGCCTTGTCAGAGATTTTCTTTTATAATATTTTTAGTGTTATTGAGTAAATCAGTATGTAAATAGTTTCTGTAGTGAAAGGAAATAAGTTCCTGCAAGGGAAAAAAGACAAGTAGAGCTTTCCAAAGAAAACATGAAGGAATTAATATATTTTTTAAAAAAAAAAGAAAAGAACAGCCCAATTTATACAATGTCTACTTTTGAGATGAGCTATCAAAAAATTCCAAGCATTGGAAACAGAATCTAGTTCTTTATTTTCTCAAACAAATTTTTTCAAATAATCTTGAAAAGCATAGGGCACTCAGTGAGAAATAAATTTACTATTGATGATCTGCTATCCTAGCTCACTAACCACTAAAGCACATGAACCATACTAAAAAGAAAAAATATATAGTTAAGATTTGGTATAAAACTGTAAGTATTGAGCACCTGGTAAGGATCAAACCACTACTCAGTAGCAATTAGTTTAGAAAACTAACTTGCAATATAGTACACCATTATAAGGTACCTTTTTATATGTTATATAAGCGTTTGCATCATCAATTCATACTTTGGATGTTAGATTTGTAACAAGACGTAAAACCTTACTGTTTATGTCTTTTAAAAGTAAGTTGAGACTTTGTGAAGTGAATTACCAAAAACCCTATCAAATTTGTCCCTCAAATAAACTAATTACAATTTTGTTACTAGATATATATATATATATATATATATATATATATATATATATGATAAAGGTACACACTACTATTATCTATGGTGTCAGTCACCCTCTTGAGACAATAGATCTCAGCTGTGTGGTTGTATGGAAGACCAGCTATTGTCCATGTTGAAGGTCTTCCCTCTTCACAACTCTTTTCTTGCCTTAGAGAAGAGTGTGTTGCATCTCTTGGACACTCTCCAGCAATAAGGGACAATCTTATGCAAAATTCCAACCATAGCCATATTGTTATCACCATATGGTGAACAAGGTAGTCAAGTAAATTCCAATATACTACTTGCTGGAGTTTCTTTTTTTACATTTACATTGATATCAGAGCAATAAAATTATAAAAATGGCATCTAAGTTCATTTGCCTACCTTTAAACATAGACAAGTATGATATTTAGAAGAAAGAGATACAAGTTTGGGAACTAGCAACAGGACTGGAATTACCAAGATGAGCTTTCACTTTATTTCTATCCCATGAATGAAAATCCGAGGAGGCTGAATCAGAATTGGACATAGCCACCCTGAATGCTGGGTGATTGCATAGAAAAAGTTATGTAAAAAAAAAACTTGACACACTTTTCTTGGAAGATGTGAACCAGTCGGCCTTTATTGCGTATGAGTCTTTTGAGAGTTACCGAAGACAGACACATCAACAGATGACATTCTCATAAATTTCAGATGCCACATTAAAGATGCCAAATTAAAGGACTACAAGATACTTTTGCCCAACCCAGTACTCACCTACAAGGCATTAAAAAGTGCCAATCTCACTTTGGAGAATGTGTAATGTTCATGGCACCAAATTGAAGGATGTCACATTATTCATCTCATCTTGTGTATTAAAAGTTAAAAAATGATAGGTGATTTTGTTATTCAAAATACGAAAAGTCTTTATTCAGACTGTCAACATTTTATAGCAGTTCAATGCAAATGCAAGGAAAGAGGAAGAGCTTGTAAGTGTTTATCAATATATCTCCTTTATAGCCTCCCCCCACCATCACCAGCCTGTCTCTCCCACACACCAACCAAAAAACAACTTCTCTCTTTGGGTTTCAAAACTCAACTGCCTTAATTTTCAAATTATCTCATTTTTATATATTCTCTGATTTAATCACTTATTTCATCATATTTTCTAGAATCATCACATGTGTCACAAACCCTTCTTTCCCCACACTGGTTGAGAAGCTTTAATTTGTTTATTATCCATATCCTGTCTTTCCCAACCTTATTTTGACCTGAGGTGTTAAACCTGGTCGCCACCTGTGTATGTGTTTGACTTTTGCAAGGAACTACACTTACATTCAAAGTCCTTAGCTAACTTACAATTTTACCAAATAAATAAAATGATTAATATAATTAATTAATCACCCTGATAATTTTACAAATGAGAGACTGGTGAAGGCTACTATCAAAGAAATGGCACTGTCTGCCATGTCCTGACAACTTAAAAAATTATGCACTGACAGTATTCCGATGCTTTCTCACCACTGGTCATGGTGAAAAATAAAATGGATTTTGCATATATGAAAACAAATCGGCAACTCATATGGGATGTTATACAACTGTTGTACTGACATCCTCATTTTACTGGTTGGTAAGGTAGAATCAATCGTAGCAAGGGGGTATGAAACAAAAAATTACCATGCTCCAATAACAAAAATTTAAACCCAAATGTTTCACATGTGGATGCAAGTTCCACAGAGTTTACAATTGCTCTAATGCAGATGATATCAGAAATATGCACAAAGAAGGCGAAAAAGAAAAACTACATATCCATAGTCAATATTGCACTAATGAATCAGCAAAAATAGAGAAACAGTGTTCACATCTTTTTGGGTGAGACACTTGGCTCAGCCATTCTGGATAGTTGTACTCCTTGGACCATTTCTGGAAGTAAATGATATGAGTACTTTCTGGAAACCATACCAGAAAAACAGATAAACTATAAAATTTTGAGACTTATTAGGAAAAAACTTGAATCATTTTATACAACCACTTCACCATGTGTCATTGCTGAAAGTGAAGTCAATATTGTTATTGATATTGTGGGATCAGACATATTGCTTTCAAGACAGAATGCTTGCAACATAAGAAATGATTCTCACACAAGCTCTAAAGAAGGTTTATGGATAGTATTATAAATAATGGCTGTAAACCACTGGATGTGTAAGTCAATGGACATAAAGACAGTATTCCTGCTGAGCAAGCAGTTAGACCAATTGGTTTATCTAAAGAGGTTAATATACCTCCAGATTATATTTAGAAGTTCTCTAGATGTGCATTTAGTTTGACTGATGCTTCTTGATCCTTGTACCTCACACTCAGGGGGAATTAATGAACTCAGGAGCCATAGCTTCAAAATATGCCCGGGCAATATTGACATGATATTTTGGAAACAAACTGTAGGTTGTAATTGCTGCTCATGTTGATGATTTTTGCTTTGCAGAATCAAGGATCTTTCAGAAAAAAGTAATAAAAACTTTGGTTTGCTTATTTAGTTTAATGGCATATCAGCCCTTGTAGGTTATTTAATGCCAAATCTTGTTTACACAAACACACACTCACACACACACACACACACACACACACACATATCTCTATAAATATATATAAATATATATATATATATATATATATATATATATATATATACGATTTATAAGTGAATAATTTGTTGATAACTTAGAATTAGAGCTCATTTGTTTGAACACGGTTTGATAGTTTCAAGTATTGCTATCTCAGTGAAATTGACCCTCAACCACTCCCTTCAAGTACTTTTTAAGATAAAATAGGTTTGGGTACTTGTTTGTCACAAGAGCAATTAGAAGAATATAGTCTAGACAATCATATTAAGTGCGAGGGTTTGACATGACCAGTTGATTGATTACTGAAGGCATATAGAAGGCATAAAACAAGCTAACCAAGTAGTTAAGAAAGCAAAAAAAGTAAAATCCCAGATAGATATTCCAGACATGGAAACCTTGGGCATATAAAAATTGTTGCATATAGCAATGCTTCTTTTTCTAATTTAACAGAAGGAAGATCCCAAGGAACCTATATTCTCATTTTGGTAGGAAGTAACAATTGATATATGCCCATTACTTTGCAATCCAAGCATATTCGAAGAGCTGTCAAAAGTCCCCAGGCTGATGAAACATTAGCCATGGTTGACATATCAGAAGCCTGCCTACTTTACAGAAAACTACTATAAGAATGACTAAAAGATAAAACTGAGAATATTAAAATCATATGCAAAACAGACAATTTCTGTCTGTATGATTCAATACATTCATCTTCAAAATTTTTGGATAAAAGACTTTGCATTGAGGAGGACATTTTGAGAGAAATGATCAAAAGAAAAGAAATTACAAAGATCTCTTGGCTACCCACCGATGCACAAATTGCAGACTCCAATACAAAGAAAGGAGAACGATCATTTAAAATCCTTGATTTTATATCTGAGTTCAAAGAATCCTCTATTTAATCAATTCACATTCTTGAATCTTTTTTAAATGTATGGCATCACTCTGATGGTCCCCAATAGTAAAAGATTATCTTATCCAGAAGTTTAGCAGTTGCTGAATTGTTATCACCATGCAGTGAAAAAGGTAGTCTAATAAATTCTTTCTCCTGATATATTTCTTGTTAAAGTTCTTTATTTGCTATATTAACGTCCCAGCAGGAGTTGCTACAAAAAATTTGGAAACAGTGTCAAATTGGCTTTGGTACCTGAGCTCCTAGTTTTGCTATTCAGCTGTGGCAAATTACTTTGCCATGCCGATAGTGGGGGGGATTCAAAGTTTTCTTGCAAAAGTAGTTGCCCTTACAAAAACTAAAAAGCCCAGTCTACTCTGCAACTGACCTATAGCTGAGTAGAGAAGACATGGATACATGTCTTTTCCAAGAGCATTAGCACATGGTGAAATATAAATGCCTTGTCCTGAATTTGAAATTGGCTTGACATGTCCATTTTCTTTAACAATAACATTACATCATTCCTGGCTTTCACCCAGGCGGTCCGGGTTCGATTCCCGGTGTGGGAACGATTGCTTCCAGGGAAGGAGTAGCGCCCTCCCCTACACCTTGGTGTAGTAGCTATCGAAAAGGGAGCCTTCGGGTTACCCTCGACTATGGTCGCCAACAACTTATGTGTGCAATTAAATTATGTACATATATATGTGCATATGTGTGTGTGTCCATATATATATATAGATAGATTGATATAAATATTATATCAACATGAACTACACAAGAATGCTCTGTGCTGTTTTGGACAAAACCTGGAAGCAACACTCCACAAAACAGCAGCTGTTAGGCCACTTACCTCCCATCTCAAAAATATCTAATTTAGATAAATAAGACATGTAGGAAACTCATAAGTGACATTTTTCTATGGACTCCTACAAATGAATGAGCTAGTACTGGCCAACCAATAAGAACTTAGCTACATTAGCTCTGTGCAGACACTAGATGTAGTTTGGAAGACCTGCCAGGAGTGATGAATAGAGAGCAAGAGTCTGGGAAATCCATGCTCTCAGTGCAATTTGATGATGATGATGATGATGATATATATATATATATATATATATATATATTGTGTTATATAATATGAGATAATATTTCTTATGTCATAAACCAGACTGGGCAATATCAATATTATATTATATTACATTATATTATACAATGCAATTGAACAGCTCTATTCTGTATTGAGTATACTGAAAATACTTAAGAAAATAAAAATAAAATATTATTGATTGATAGATAGATATATAGTCAGGAAGCTACACCCCAATCTCTCCACACACACAGAGGAATCTCACCTGATGATCAGATTCATGAAACTCAGAGGTGTATATTATTAATCTTATCTTTATGTTATAATTTTTCTTCACTTTTGGTACCTTGCAGACCTTTGTTTCAACCTGAACTTAGTTTTTATTGAGCAATGAACATAATAATTCTAATAAAATTATATATATATATATATATATATATATATATATATATATATTGTTGGAATTTGTAAATCCGGCAGTTAATGTCTGCTTGAATATGATTGGTTGTTTTGAAGTTGTGCCATTATCCTCTGCCCTTACTGTTATTTAAGTGAGACCCACCAAAGGATCTCCCTCATCTTTTTTTTTTTTTTTTCAGACTTGAGCTAAAGGCTCTGCCAGGCTCCCTTTTTTTGTTTTGTGAGCTCTTGTTTATTCGCCTATGACTTTAGGCTGTTTTTTCTTTAGCAAGGTGACTTGAGCAAAATAGGCCTGTGTAGTCACTTGGGTTAAGGCTCTTTTCCTTACAGGATTTTTTTTGTTACTTGTTTAAACAATAAGCCAACTGCAGGCTAATGGTGGTTTTGGTATGTTGTCCCTTCAAAAGAAAGTTGAGTCTAATATCTGGAGGCAGAATTATTGGGCTCTTTTGTCAACAAGAGAAGCATTGGCTCAGTCAGTAGATTCGATAAATGCCTCCATAGACTTAACAGAAGAAAATTCATGTTGAAACAGAAAGATATTTATCCCTATGAGGAGGAAGCAGTGGTTTACTTGAAGTTCACCTAAAGAAATAAACTTCATTTTCAACAAGTCTACACAGGAAACTATAAGAACACACTTGTCTGGGTTGATTCTACACAAGAAGGAGATGCTAAGAAAAAGAAAAAACCCTAAAAACTGGCTTCAAAATGAACTTGATATAAATTATCAAAGAATGGTATTTTATCATTAGCAAAAGTTAAAATGACACTAGGGGTTACTTTGTGCAAGTCAGCTATTATATCTTTTTATAACCGTTTTTTTTTTTGTTATAATATTGTCATTACTTGAATGTATGTAATTTTTGTTACCTTAAACTCAATGTTTTCAACAAGCACAGGGAAAAATATATAAAGTTGGATTTTGTAAAGTTTATTTCTCTTGAAACTGGTAATTTTTGTTTTTAAGAAATATAAACACTAGTTAGCTTTCCCTTCCTTTTTTTAATCTCCTTTATCCTTTATACATTTCTATCCCCCTTCACCAAGCCTGAAAGTTACTACGAGATTTCTTGTACAAAGCTGAGACAAAGTCTACTTGGTAATTTAGGTAAAATTGTACTTTATATAGTGACTAGCATTCAGATGATTTTGTTAACTTTTTGCATGTTGGTCATTGCAATTTAAAACCTAAAATCAAGTATATTTATTGAATTGAGCACATTTTTCATAATATCGTACTTAATTACATACAAGGGTACATCAGTTTGTCTGTAATTTAGCAAAAAAATGGTATCTGTTTTACAAAATATTTGATTTTCAACATAATATCTTTTCTTGTCAACACACTTAATTCAGTGATAAAAGTTAATCATATAGATCAAACATTATACAAATTAAGAAAAAGAATTAGATTTTAGACTAATAGCTGTAATTCCTTCAAATCATTGTCCAGTAAATAACATAGTATCTTTCCAAGACTTAACAACAATTATAGTTTGAAATTGTATTATTATTAATTCTGATTAAGAATTTCTTTCATTCTATTTCTTGGTTTGGTTTGATTTCTTTGTTTAGTGGCATATAAACTTTCATAGTTTATTTGATGCTGAAGCTATTTTTATAGAAGAACAGTTGTGATACTTTTCAATCCATAGCTGAGAGGATAAAAGGGTTCATACCTTTCATAAAGGTACTAGTCTAAAAGTGAATGTAATGGCCATGACCGGAGTTTGAACTCCCTATGATGTCACAATCCAGAATGTTTGCCACCATGCCATAAGGACTCCCCCTCCCTTCTTTCTAGTTATATTTCTTTTTATCATTATACTCAGGTTATTATTCTATGACCATGAAATAGAAATAAAGAATAAGTTTCCATGAAATTTTTTATTTGTATCCATTATACCTGTCTTACTATAAAAGCATCTAAGTGATTAAATGACATCTGCTGATTGAGCTTTCATAGCCTAACCAGTAACACTATAAAACTGTCTCATAAAGATAAGGGATGTGAATTTCAATCTTGCTGAAAGATTATTCCTTTTTTTTTTAACTATCCTTCTTACTTAATGGCAGTAGAACAACCAGGAAGTACCAATTAAAATAAATGTAAGTATAACTATTTAAGAATCAAAAATAAATACAACGTTTTATCAAAGAAATTAATACAACTTAATGCAAACAAACAACAAAAATAAAATGAAAGAAATACAAGTAAAATATTCATAATAGTAACACTGCTCTATCTAAGAAATTCAAAAAACTTAAGACTCGTATGACTTATAAGGTGTAAAGATGAGATAAAAAAGAAAATGAAAGAAAAAGCAGCCAAAAATTAATTTTGATAATGCTTCATCAAAGAAATTCAAACAACTTAAAACTATCATGTTTTATAACTACTAATGGTAAAGAAGCAACAAAAATAAAATGAAAGAATAACTAGGTAAAATATTTATGATTATTCTTCATCTTTAAAATTCAATGACTTTGATATTTAAATCCAAATTTTTTCATTCTGATTTGCGAATAGTTTGTGCTGCCATTGTTGATAGAAATAAAGATTATTACTGTTTTTTGCCTAGTAAATAAATGAAACATGATATCATATTGTACCTCAAGATGAACATGCTATATTGTTAGCATATCACTGAAGATGACCCAATGACCAACTGGTATTAAGTAACAATCCCTGATTTTTTTTTCCTTTATTTTTTTCAGTGAAATAGTTTAACTTTATTATACAGTTTATTTTGTACAATTAGAATTTGACCTTTGAATTTTCAAATCCTATCCTTGTTTTGTTTGTTTTTGCTTTTTTTTTTGTTTTGTTTTTTTATATTTTTTTAAAATCATGTCCATTTGTTGGTTGAGCTAAGAATTGTATCTCTCACCAGCCCAAAAGATCATTAACAGAAAAGTGGAAATCTTGTTTAGTTGGGTCCATTATATCACTGATGCAACACAGACAGTGTTGTGTTATGCTATTCATTATATTGAAAGCAGTTGTGTATTTTGACCATCACTTGTCTAGAATTAGATTGTGAATATGAGAAGGTCAAAATTCCTGCATCTCATTTGTCATTCTTCCTGAGAGAATTGGTGACTAGTTCCATTACTTCAGCTTGTTGCCATATTCATTCATTGATAGATTTTTCTCTTGTAGGTACCTATTTCTTTCGCTGGTGCAGCTGCTACTGCTGCTGCTGCCAAATGAACAATCGGATCAACTGTCAGATTCTGTCATGTTTTAAAATGGTCATTTTGAAATCTGATATTTTCATAGGTTCTAGATATTTGATATATCTCTATCCCCAATCCATCTACTGCTCTGTTAGTGGAGCTTAGAATATGCTAACTGTATCTCCTGCAAAGGGGTAAGCTCTCTCACCCCCGCAAAAATCATGCCCTTGGTATGACACAAAACTGCATCTGATAGTAAGTCTCCATTTCTGGAACTTTGGGGAGTATGGAGTAACCTTTCATTGCCATTACTCCCAGGTCCACTCCATCGTGGTAGTACCTGTTAGGATTCTATCTATGAATCATATAGATCTGTTTGCAAATTATTTGTATTAAACAGAAATACTTGATATAATATAACTATGTGCAAAAAAGTTCTTAAGAAACTGTGCAAAAATGTAAATATATACATACAATGAATACAATTCCCTAGCATCTAGGTATGAAATATGCCCAGATTAATTGACATGCCATTAAAATCAATCATTCAATCAAGCTACCCATCCAATCAGCTATTCTTTCAGTACACTGTAAGACTCAGACCTTCTCCAAGATCTGTAAAATGTAGTGAGTAATGTATCTTAACCTATCAATACTTGCCCATTTATTAATAGCTGTGGAAATAAGAAATAAATTCCTACATTTTGTTAGAAGATTTGTGCAAAGTTAATACAAGCAGAATCAGCCTGAATTTGAACACAGCTTGCCAATTCCATTATGCATGTGCTTGAGGGTGTTGTAAAAATTACAACCACATGAGGTGCGATAAAAATGCAATGGAAAAAGATGAAGGAATATACTAGTCAAAATTAGCAATTGGCAATTCTCATTTTTTAAATAGAATATTTTATATATATATATATATATATATATATATATATATATATATATATATATATATATATTGAAATGATAGATTGAGGTGAATCTGACAATATGATAGAAATATGTGGAAAGTTGGAGAAATCAAACACTTAAAACCGGTTTAGAAGGTGCAATATTTCGCTCTTTTATTTCATTTTAAGAACTTTCTCAGGCTAAACTATTTTCTGGGTTTTTCTATATATAAGCAAATGAAGAACATGACAATTTGAGGAGGCAGACAAAGGTGTAGCAGGAAGAAGGAGAGGGTTTAGATTCAAATGTATCAGGTTTCATTAGAGATTTTTGATCTTATGCAAGTGGAAATAATTTTAGTGAGCTGAGGGGAAAGAAATATAGAAAAAGGTGGAAGGGAAGTGGTTTTGGCATTTCCTATTTCGTTGAAGACATTGACTATAATCTCGAGGTGTCTAAGTGGAAAGGGAGTGAAAAAGGAGGAAATATAGTGTGTTGACTGATAATTAAAATCCCCTGACCAATGGCATTGATAAAGGTATCGATAGAAAACTATTTGAAGATCTCTTCAGTAGAATATAAATTCAAATTAAAATGTGTTTAGTATCAATACTTCATGAAACAGCATTAAGTAATAGTGTTTATTGGTCATAGGTACTATATCTGAGTTATGAATAAAGTAGCAAGCAGTGATTGTTTTTGGAATTAGAAGATTGCTCACGAAGGTAAATTTCCAAATGCATGTAGATAATTTAAGGTGATAGTTGTATAGAAGTGGAAAATGTCCACCAGTGATTTTGATATGCCAAAAGTTGCAGTAGATGAGTTTGATGAGCTAAAACCAGGATGACTATTTTTAGTAAGACATGGAGAATCAATGATTGGATATCATGATACAAGAGAATTAAGGAATTAAGTTAAGAGACCAACCTTACTGATTTTAGTAGTATATAGAGAGAATCAAAGAAGAGTGGATGTCACGTAAGAAGAAATCTGGCAAATTAAGCAAAGAGAAGTTGTTCTGAGACTAAACACAAGTCAAGCAAGAATATAGCATATCAATGAAATGTTGAATTACAAAAAAATATGGTTAAATGGGTCCTGTGATAATTGATGGATGCAATGAAGAAACAGCAAGAAAATATTTGTCCAGAACCAGCTGTAACACTATCATAGTATTACAAGTTGACTGGTGATATTAAATTAAATACTTAGGACTAATTGGGATAATTTGTTGAAGATTAGTTATAGTCTTTTGGTAAGATATCGTAGAAAAATATAATAATAATAATAATGGATTCACACCAGGCGACATCATGCACTAGAATAGGTAAAGTTGACAAGGACACCAAGATTGTTAACTGTAAGGGTTGAATTGGCCGACCTGGGTTTTGATTGATGGGATAGAAAAACAAAATTTTATTTCAAATTCTAATGTCAGCCGAGTGTGAATCTACGGAAAATTATGGCTAAAAGCTGAGCACAAGGCCATTAACACACTATTAGAATATTATCGGGTGGCTCACCAATCAAAGAAAAGTGGGGTGGAGCTTTTTCCCTTTGCCTAAGACATGCAATGTGGGGCGATAGTTTTTGATTGGCTGCTTTGTTAAACATGGGCCTTGGGGTGAGGTTTCTCTATTCCCCACCTCAGATGATTGCGCTCTGGGGCCATTGGTCCAGTGTTTCAATTGGCTGACCAATCAGAGCCATGTATTCAGGGGTCTGGACCCCCATAAAAGAAGATCCCAAAAAGGGAATGACTGATTGAAGGCTGGTTTCACAGACCAAAGACATGAAGCCCTTGCCACCCTCTTCACCACCACTGCTGCTTTACCCAGAGTCCTCAACTTGACTGTTTCTACCAACATTAATTTGGTCAAAACAGACTTAAGGTTAACTGTTATTGCCAGTCAACTTATCACTTCTTACTCCAGACTAAAACCCCTTGTAGTTGTTGTACATGATTTTTTAATCATTGTATAATGAATAATTGCTGTTATTTACAACTGTTAACAAGCGTTCCTGAGTTATTGAAGTAGTTGACCAGCTAACAGCACCGGTAAAGTTGGCTGTCTTCCAACCCAGCCAGAACCAAGAGAAGTCCGAATCAGCTCTTCCCCAACTTTCCCATGGGTCAAACAACACAACGTGGACACAGAAATCCGGACAAGCTGATCCACCAGAAACTTTGATCTATAAGTGGCTTGCAGCGCGACATGCACTTATAGGACCACACAGCCAACTACATCATTATGTGGGTGATGATTTCCTTGTGAATATTGCCACTGGAGATGAATCTTAGCTTCATCATTTGACCCAGAAAACAAAAAAAAAAAAAAAACAATCCATGAACAATCATCATTTAGATTCTCCAACAGTGAAGAAATTGAAATAGTTTTTTCAGCATAGAAAATTATCTTCACAATTTTTGGAGATATAAAAGGAGTTATTTGCTTGGAATTTCTTTCAAAGGAAATGAAAATTCTGTAAAGTTGTATGAAATCTTGCAAGCATTCATAGAGTAAGATATTAAAGAAGAATTTTTTTTAATGGGGTTGTCACAACCATACAAGGTCAAATTGCAGCCGACAAAAAATATGTATGGTAAGCAGCCTAACATTCACATTCGTTTGACACTCCCTATACAGTCCCCATCAGACTTCTGATAGTTCCAAAAACTAAAAGAAGTGTATTTGATAGGACTGTGAGCAAAAAAGACTCTTAAGAAACAATTATACAAAAATGTAAATATGAATGGAAAATGAACACAATTCCCAAACTTTTAGGCATAAAATAGTCCTAAATAGGTTCACATGCCATTAAAATAACTCAATAAAACTGAAAAAGGCATCTGATGCCAAATTTGAAGTTGCTGTGTTCAATTGGATCAAAGTAAACAAGAAGATTCTCAGATAAACAAGATGAAAAAGGAAAATGGTGACTTTTTTGAAAAGTTTGTAATATTGAAGAGAAATAAATTTGCTTGATTTTCATATAATTTTTGTTATTCTGCCTGGTCTGAAAATTGTTTTATAAGATTGGAGACCTTATTTATCAATCACCAATCTAAACCTTTATATATATATATATATATATATATATATATATATATATATATATAATAAAAAATAGAATAAATTTTTGACTTAAATTTTCTTTTTGCTTTCATCTGCACCTCAATCAGTTTCAAATAAAGCATCTAAATATACATATTGTGAATAAGGTTGTTTAAATTGTAATGTCAATAAACTTTATAATAAAAAGGTCAAATTGTATAGTTCATTTCTTTTATTTGGCCTTTTTCTTCTTTGGGTGTAAGTGATATTGTTGTTTTTACAATAATGTCATCAACAAGATGGCCGTTCACTCGTCATAGATCATAAATTCAGTAATGAACACAATGAAGATCAAATGAATTATTCATAGTGTGGAACACCAAACTCTGTGATGTTATTCCCATTGATTAAGACTTCTATTTACACATGGATATTTTGATAAAGATGCATTTGAGAAACTGTCTATTGTTAACATGAGTCTAGACATGAATTTGTCTTCTGTTTAATGATGTGTGAAAAGGAGAGACTCAGGGGAAACTCAGCCTTATGAATATTTCCAGTAGATGCATTAATCTTAGTATCAGATATTCATTACAAATTAAAATTTGATTAAAACAGGATAATAACTTTGAATAATGGTAAAAGGCTATGGAAGATAAAAAAACACTCCAAATAATATAAATATAAAGACCCCCACCTAATCATTCACCTACAATAAAAATAAAAACCAAATTCCAAGTTGAGTCCATCAGAAAAGTTTGTATTTCATTAACCTTAATTCATGTTCTAAAACATTAATGAATATTTTTGTGATTTCTGGTGTCCTTTAATTGATTGATTGATTGATTGATTAATTTTAATGGCATGTTAACCTGTCAAGGGTTATTTTATACCAGGAGGTTAGGGAACCACATTCATTATATGTTCATATTTACATTTTTATGTTGCTTTGTAAAGGGATTTTTGCACAGAGTTCTATTGAATATGAATAATTTTCAAACTGATATATTTGACCCACAGATGGGACCCTAACAGATGCTACTACAGGGTGGACCTGGGATTAGTGGGAATGAAGCGGTACTCCACTGTGCCAAAATCTTCAAGAACTAGAGACTTACCATGAGATGCAATTTAGTTTCATACCCAGAATACCCTTTTTGGGAGGGGGTAACACCACTGCAAGGGATACAGTCAGCATATTGTAAACCCTACTGACAGGGAGTAGGTATCTTTGAGTTGAAAAAGGAAAAAATGAAAATGATTTATCTTTAAAAATGTATCTTAAAATCTTTATATAGATGTCTATATAAGGTTATATCTCTATACTTATTCTTATAATTAGATCATATTTAAATAAAAAGTGAAATTCAGTAAACAAACAAGAGATTTAGATCATTATGATAATGTTATATTTTGACCTTCGACCCAGCCCCAAAAATGCTATTCCTAGGTGGTACACCGGAAGGAAGTGACACATTCCAATGGCCAGTAATCAAAAGAGATCGCGTGGACGGATTAAGGCTTATGATATGGGACAAGGTGAAGGTCTCATTGTGCCATTACAGTCATGCACCGGAAGAGAGTAACCTCTGGACTGCATGACAGTTATTTCCGCTTGATGACGATTAAACATCCGATTCAAAGATCCAGTTGGCGATCGTGTGGGCGTTGAGTTATCATTTAACTCAGTTGAGTTTGGGTCCCAAGCAGTTGCCAGCAGACTCCCAGAGAGTTAGAGACGAGATGTGGTAGGGAAGGCCACACCCGACCTCGGGGGACCTCGGAAACCCCTGATGCAGTTGCCAGCAGACTCCCAGACAGTAGAGACCAGATGTGGTAGGGAAGGCCACACCCGACCGAGGGGGCCCTCAGAAAAGCCCCGATGGAGTGGACCCCAAGGCCTCTGGTTGAACATCAGGAGAACAATAAAGACACAACGTGACGGTCATAACAGTGGGGTCAAAATATGAAGTTTACGTTCGGTCTCCGGCATCCTCTCACATGCAACCCTTCAACAACCCTTTCGAACCCTTGCAATAAAGTGAGAGGTGAATATTTTTCTAAAGAAGTTTTCTTGTGTCTTCCTTCCTGCATCTTAATTCTTCTTGTGTCTTCCTTCCTACATGCGTCTTCCTTCCTGCTTCCTTTCTTCATGCGTCTGTCTTGTCGTTGTGTCATTGTGAGTTATTCTACATATATATGTGCACGTATGTAGATGTGAATCTACATGTGTGACTATATAACAATAATAAGAAATAAAAAAAGAAAAATTGCCAAAAATGTTGATTCCATACCAGAGCATTTTTTTATTTTATTTAGAAACAATTGTCTTAGAGAATGGAAAAAAGTTTACAACAATAAATGCAAGTTCCCTGCACTCTGACAATCTGCTTAGGAGTTGGCAACATATTTCAATCATCATATTTGCATGAGAATTCAATGTCATATTATAGTGAACACTGAGGATCTATCTTATAAACATGCCTTCTATTACAAGATTAAGGTATTCTTTATAATATTCAGCTATCTCAAATGAACCAAAGATATTTCTCCAAATTATGCTTTTTCCCTTATTTTCATTCAGCCAAATATTAACTGGTACAAGGGACTCATATTCTTATATCTTAATTTATGTTATCATCAAGCCTTAGAAATGATTCACTTTGCCAATCAATGTCAGTTTTAAGCAGCAGATATAATGCTTCATTTTACTTTATGATTATGAAAGGTTTTATGAAAGCAAAACTGACTCATAAAGACATGGGGGATATGTAATGTAAGAGGTCCATACTTAAAACTAAATTCAAAGAAACAAATACTTTTAAAAAGTACAAAATAGTCTTGAATATATTCTAGATTCTGTATGACTTTTTTGATGAATCAACAAAAAATATTAACAAACTCAATGATACTTCTAATTGTCAATGAAATATTAGTAATGTATGGCCACTTACCTTCCATCTCATGAACCATCCAAGTAAGACAAAAAAACATGCTGAAGACTGCTGGTGAAACGAGGACAAACTATCAAGCAACATTCTACAATAGGCTTCTACACATAGACTAACCAGTGTTGGCCAACCAGCTAAAATCTACATTCATCAGCTCTGGATACTATTTAGAGGGCTTACCAAGAGTGATGACTAATAGGGACAGATGGTAAGAGACAGTCAAGGGAACCTGTGCAATCAGCATGACTTGATGATGATGATGATGATGATTAGAAATCCTAATGTGAAAATGATCATTTCATTTCATGTTAAAATGATTCTAGGATCAGAGACAAAAAAAGAGGATAATTGTTATTTTATAACACCTACCCACCTGCAAAAAGCTACTGCTAAAAAGTAACACTAAAAATAACCCCTTTTAAAATTTATTGAGAATTTATTCTCCAGAAGAGATCATTTGTAAACAGGACTTTTGAATATAGCAAGCTGTTTCTGTAACAATCAAAATTAGCAGCAGTATAGATTAAAAACATAGCTACATTTCAATCTTTTTCATGTATATGTGTCAAAGAAAGGTCAACCTATTATAAAGATAAATCGGACTACTGACAACCATACATGTAAAAAAATACTCATTGGTGTAAAAGTTATTGTAGGAAATGAACATGATGACTCAAGTTCAAATCCTGGAGGTTGAATCCAGAAGTTCGAATCGTGGACAAGGTCATTTGCATTTCACATTGCACAAATACCCTTGGGAAAGGTATACATCTAACTATCCCCACTTCAACAATAGGTAAATAGTTGGGAAGACTGGGCTCTTTAACCTTGGTATGGCAAACAATTTAGAAGAAGGAAAACTCTGAATTCAAACCTGTTAAACTTTGCTGAAAAAAATGACCTTGTGTCACACCCTGTTTATGACAATGTTGAGTTGGGGTTGATACATACATAAGAAAATATTGCAAGCAATTAACAAGAGCTCCATATCAAATCCGATAACAATTTGAGAAATATTATGAGTAAATAACTGTGTACATATAGGAAATAATAATCTTCTTAATTGACAAAACTTTTCCCAGCAACCTTAAATTTTTTCATTTGTTTTTTTCTTCTGTATTCCCTTTTCTCTTGTAGACATATTGTTTTTGCAACCAAAAAACACATATGTCTCTTCTAGGAAAGTACAATATTTGAAATTATATCTTCATATAATTTCTCAGGACATCAGTGATTCATTTCTGATTGCTTCCTTTTGTATTGGCCCTTTCTGATTTGTTGCTAAAAATGCTTTAAACTTTTTTTTAAAGATGCATTGATATCAACTTTATTTAATAAGTGTTCTTTGTTGCATTTGAATGTCAATGATTTATTCCTTCCTTCATGGTAATTTCTTTAATTACATTTCTTTTATTGAAATACCAAACAGAACATATTCAAGGTGAAAAGATAGTTTTTATTTGCCAATCCAAAATGCTGTACCATCCTTTTTCTAGAAATTTGAAGTAGTGTTAGATTTGTTTCTTTGAGAGAACATCTATTTGATTGACAGGATTCTTTGTGGGATTTGTCTATATTAAGAGTATTTCACTGATGCTAGTGGTGGGAGGAATTAATTTCCACTTAAATTTTTTTTCTGATTGGTAGCTTTTCTGACTGGTTGGTTATGTATTGGCATTTCTGATTGGTTCTTTTTGTATTGGTCCTTTCTGATTTGTTGCTAAGAGATGCTTTAGACCGGCAAAGAAAAAAAATTGTGTAGATATAACTACTCAAGACATCAATAAAAGCATAAATTTTTCTATTTACTTGTAATTTAACAGGTCTAAATTACCCTTTTAAATATGTATCAATTTTATCTAAAACTCTTTGTTGAATTTGAATATCAATTATTTGTTCCTACCTTTGAGGTGATTTCTTTAGTCATATATCTTTACTGAAATACCAAAGAGGACATAATTATGGTGCAGTCAACCTACCCACATATAAAAAGATAAACCCTGTTTTGTAAAATGGAAAGTATACAACAAAAAGTGTGCAAGGTCCCAAATAAAGTTCCTTGAAGGAAACTAAGCTACCATATCCTTAGTTATTTTCTATCTTTTGTCAATATTAAATGATTAGATCATTTCTAGATAGTGTCCTAAGTAAGACATTGAAAAACATCTGATGGTGAGGGTCCAGTCCTGGAGTTTTGGGGAATGTAGAGTACCCCTTCATTGTCATTATTCCCAGGTTCACTCTGATTTGGAGTGGTAGTACCTGTTAGAGTCCAATATATGAGTCAAAGAGAATTGTTTTACTATTTAACTGTGTGCAAACAAATGACTGATGTTAAATTGAATTGTTAGTTCTACATAGGAGTACTTGAAACCATTCAACTGTGTGTAAACAAAAGATTAATATCAAATAGATTTAGTAGTGTTAAATAGCAATACTTGAAACCATTTAACTGTCTGCAAATAAATGGCCTTTGGCTTGCTTCAAATGCTTCCAATAAACTATTCATTTACAAATCATATATATAAACAGGATTTGGCATAAAATAACCTACAAGGGTTGATACGTCATAAAATCCAACAACAAACTTTTCTAAATAACTCTTGTGTGCTCATAGTTCTTGTTTGGTTTGTAATAGAAGTAGCAGTTATTAGCTTCTCTGTGGATTATATTTCTTTCACACTCAATCAGTTTATCATAACATGAACAGATCAAATGGATAGAGATGATGAAAACAGCAATAGCTGATTTAAGCAATTAGCTGCATCATTGGCTGGAGTTTCATGCTAACCTTGTTGATATTACCATACAAAACGGAGATAAGCATTTGACTCCCATGTAAATATATTGGATTTGGGGGTCTGGTTGGTGTAATATCAAATATCATATAGTGGGTAAAGATATTAGGAGAGGACATTTTCTTTCTTGGTACTAATGTCACAGAATGGAATGCCTACTCAAAATTTGATCTAACATGACTTGTAAGGTGTTGCTGTCAAAGAAGTGAAATATTGTTTCCAACAGATTAGAATATTTTTAGTCACAGTGTTGCTGAAGCATGAAAAAAGTTGACAATGCTGAAAAGATTTTTTCTTCAATGAACCAAAAGAGCAAATTTAATTTAATGAACTTTGTAAAAAGTGATGACATTTAAGTAAATTCATAATGATCATCTGTCGAGCACCAAGTCTCTAACACTGAAATCTCAAAATATATGTTGGAATTACTGATAATCTTAAAATATTCTGAGTTTGTTCTTTTGGTGCTTTAGAAAGACAGAATAGTTATTTACTAAGCTTAACTTAACTTATCCCAAATCCTAAAATATGAAGCACACACAGGGAATTAAATTCACAATGATCTGCCACCCTAGCCCATTAACCATTACACCAACTGAGGTGGCCAAGTAATAAAGTGCAGATTTCATTTATAAGCTTAGCTTAGTTGTAACAAAAAAACAAATGTATGAAGCACTCAGTGAGAATTAAATTTATTAATCATGTCTTGCTAGCCTTGTTTGCTAACATTCATACCACATAAAGTGCTCCTTGGAGGAGTAGAGCAGTAGATCACAAGTGCCAAGGCTATCATTAATATCACATGAGATAGGGAAAGAGAAGCCTGAGAGAAAGTAGGAGAAAGGGAGCAAGAGGATTAGGTATATTTTGACCAATACTTTAGTAGTTGCTAAATAACCAAATTTGATATCCTTTGTGTAAATCTGACTTTATTATAAGTCAGTGTTAAAGAGCATTGCACCATGAAATAAGCAAGCACAACGGTTTTGTGCTGCAGATAAAATGGAAATTAGGATATCTGAAAGAGAAGGGAAAAATGGAAGCTGACCAGAACAGATATATTTGAGGAATCAGGCCAAGATCTTTATCCTTTCTCCTTCTTTGGCTGGCAGTGATAGAAACTGGATATGCCTTGTCAGTCATTTTATGGATGATGATCTGAACTCCCAGAGAATGATGTGCTCAGATTCAGTAAAGAAGTTTTCTATTCACATTTTATGTATTGATACACTTGTTTCTATAACTTTTGCTACTTACCAACAACGAGCACAAAATATCATTTTCTCCTCTAAAATACATTGATGCAATAGTCACAAAGTACCTAAGTGTACACAAATCCATTAATAGTTAATGCTTAACATTATATGAGGAGGTACGGGAAAGTTCACTATCCAAATAAGAAGGAAATGACATTCCTTTTTTAATTTTCTTTGGAAGGATAAAAGAAACTTGAGAAATGATATGCGAAGTGTGTTGAACTGCAAGAGGAATATATGGAATAGCATATGTATTTTATGGTTCTAGGTCATTTCCTTCTTGGTTCGACAAAGAATTTCTTATCACTGTCTTATATCTATAATGTTTTCTCTGTAATAATAATATTTTCTTATATTTTCTGCGAATTAATAATATTTTCTCAGTATTATTAACTTTAACTTATAATATGTAAAAAATTATTTGAAATTGTATTTTACACTGTATCAATGTTTGCTGCGTATTAATACAATTGTTTAACAACATTAGTGCCCGTGGTGTAATGGTTATCATCGCAGGAATTGGACACAGCGACACAAGTTCAAATCCTGGACTGAATGCATTTTACATTGCACTAATACCCTTGGGAAAGGTATGAATCCAATTATTCTCCCTCCAGCTATGGGTAAATAGTAGGGCAGACTAGGTTCTTCAGCCTTGGTGAGGCAACAAGTCTAGAAGGAAAACTCTGAATTCAAACCTGTTAAACTCCGCTTAGAAAATTGACCTTATGTCATATCCTGCCCAAGCGGAGGGGTTGGGTAAATATGATTAGCTATCAGCAAATTTATCAACAATATGCCTAAAGAATTATAGTCTCCTCTAAGACACATTAATGCAGTTGCCACAAATGACCAAACTGTACACAGATCCATTAATAGTTCAAACCTATCTATCATGTTTATTACGATTTGGGTATTTATGTTCAAACCATAAGATATTAACTCTGTTATTACAAGTCTCCTTACTATTCACAGATGCATAAATGTTTCCAATTAATTAAACATTAGTAGAGTGTATATCTTTTTACTATTGTCCACCAGCTGGTTTTGTAAACATAATTGTTGAAATGACCAAGGTCACCCGATGAGTGGTGATACTATGTAAACCAAGTGTTGCATAGCAGAGAAAGACAACTACTGATGTATAAAAATATAATCTGCTTCTTTTCTTTTCCTTTTATTACCTGAAATGTACATATGGGTAGAGTGAGAGAGGGTCAAAGATGGCTGAGCTTGCACACACACACACACACACACACACACACACACACACACACACACACACAGGAGGTGAGGTACAAATCTGCAGTGAAACCTCTTCTGCCTTTTCTTCTTCATTCTCTACTTTCATGAGACTGGTACAGGGTCATCTGAAAGTATCAAGTCACCTTAGTTTCTTCTCTATTTTCATGAGTCTCAAACAGAGCCATCTCAAGGCATCAAATAATCTTAGTTTTTCCTTGCTTCTCTACTTTTGCAAGTCTCAAAGTATTAAATCATCTTAATTTTTCTTCACTTCTGCCTTCCGTGGTCTTCTCTTCTCCACTCATTTTTGCTGGTTATATCATATTCCAGACTCCCATGCAATTTCTCATGGTTACATCTCCAGTCTGCCACTTACATATTGCACATGGACATGCCTTCTTCTAGCATGCTACCCACACAATTTATGTGGCACTTCTGCCTTTGAACACCTGCGTCCTGTTTACTTTAGGAAACAGGTTTATTTCCTGTTTATCTTTTTGTTCCAGTGGAACTTCCTTCTAACATACCACCCACACAATTTACACTTCATGTCAAAAGGGATCTTCAAATCAATATCCAACAAAGGTGCTTATATGTAAAATGTTCAAAACACAGAATTGGAATGTGAAGGCTGTGTAGTTGTAATGTTAACTCAGTGGCATGACAGAAGAGCTGATAGATAGATAGATAGATAGATAGATAGGAGTGTATAGAGGGATATAATCAGACAAAAAGATAAAGAGATATAGAGAAAGATATAGAAAAAGAAAGAAACCAAGAAAGAGATATATAAAGAGATTTTGAAAAGAGTGTCTTAAAAGGAACAAAAGAAATTAATATCAAGGATACAAAAAGAGAAGATCTTCTTCATGTGTTTCCTGCCATCACAAGGGACTTAAAACTCCTGGCTCCCCACCTAAGCTTTTCAATGATAATAAATAAAGCTACAATACAAATTTTTAGCAATATTGGAACATACTTAACACAACCAGTAAGTAGTCAATTAAAATAAAGAATTGTTTGTTATCTAATAATGGAAAATTTTTTACCATGGTTAAAATATTAACACAGAAAGAAAATTTGGTTGAGTCACTCCTTCAAGGATAAGGTATACTAACACTAAAAGAATCTGAGGATTATCTATGTCAAGAGATAGATGTTTTTTTAATTCATTAAAAACTCCATGTCAATAGTCCTGATGATGATAGCAGGATATGCTGAAAGTATACCTTAAGGAAAATCTTGAGTTATAACTTTCAGAAAGTCATCAAAAATATTAAAAGGACATTACTATTTCTATCTTTCAGGGTTTTCAGACTGCTGTCATCATCTTTATTGTTATATTCACAACATTTCTGCCAATTTGTCCTCCAGCCTTCTTCAGGTGTTTCTTGTCAAACTCGGAAGCCTGCATAGAACTTCAAACCACGTTCTTTATTTAACCCACGGGGGTCACTTGCTCCGATTAGGCATTTGTTCTCTAAGCTTCTAAGAGACAATCATCTGGAGGTTATGGGTTCAATCCTGACTGCAGGTGAGTTACAATACAGGAATACTAAACACTAGTACCCAGTTATGGCTAACAGAATCAGAGCAAGCGAACCATGTGGATTAAATAAAGGATGTGATTCAAAGTTCTGTATAGGCTCCAAAGTTCAACAAGAAACACCTGAAGAGGGCTGGAGGACATATTGGCGAAAAAGGTTATGAATATAACAATAAAGATGCAGACAATAGTCTGAAAACCCTGAATAACAAAAATCATCAAACTTTCTCTCAGAAATCTAGACAACTGATATCATTATTATAACTAAATCTTTGTCAGTAAAAGTCAATCAAACATGTTTCAAAGAGGATTTATTGCTTTTGTTGGAGGGTGTAGCTATATACTCATGTAATGAATGATCACTAATTTTTAGCCACAAAATGATATTTTTATCATATATTGTATGCAATGAATTTCTATAAGCTTCCATGTGTTCAAAAATATATCTCTGATCATAAATGGCTCCTTGATTTTTTTGGTGAAAAATTGGTCTTAAAAGTTTGTTCATTACATGAGTATATAAGATAATTATTTAAAATAAGAGATATTGATAATAAAACTAAAATAAATCCAATAGTATTTTCAAGTTAAGAATAAGATTAGTTTTCATCTTGTTTACCGTAATGATTTATTGTAAGCATGAAACATAATAAATCATTTAGATGAACAAGTTGAAATTTGATCTCTGATCAAATGTATAACAAGGTTTACAAATGTAGAGAATTTTTTTTTAAATAGTGGCTACCTATTGAAACTGCTGAAAAAAAATTAAGCCGAGAGGTAGAACTCCAAAGACAATCAGGAGAATCTATGAGAGAAAGAGAAAGAAAATTTGGGCAACAATCCAATCAATTGATACAGATTGGCGAGCACCTTGCAAATGAGAACCAGATGTTTGGATATCTTGTATTATCTCAGATCAATCAACTCGTAACAAATCACTCAAAAGTAAGCCAGCTTTTGCCTTGTTGAGTGCCAAAAATGTTGGGCAATGAATGCAAGACTCTGACAATTGATTCTGAACTTAACTTCCACAACCAAATTGACACAAATTCAGAAAATTTTGTCACCAGATAAAACTTGATTTTATCAGGAATAAGAGAAAGAAAAAATAAAAAAATAAACACCAGAGGAAGAAAATTGAGCAGCCAAAAAATAAAAAGTAATGAATGTTAATTTCTGTTTAAACGAAAGATGCATTCATGACAAAATGCATTAAAAAACAATTATACATTTCTTAAATATCTGGTAGTTTGTAGCATCCTTAAGAATACTTCCTTTCTATTAATCTTATACATTATTTCCCATAAATAAATGCACACCTAGATTTTTTTAATAAAATGTTGATTTTTTTAAAACCAAACATATTAGGGTCTCATTATTTTTTATTGAACATTATACAGTTAAAATGGATATTATTAAATATTAATTATTACCAAATTCTATAGCATTGAAACCAAAAATAAAATTGCATAAATATCTTCATAAGAAGTTTCTTTACATTGCTACCTGTTAATATCTTTGATTACAGTGTTTCAGCGTTGTAGAGTTTGATAATCGTGTATGTTTTGATGGTATAATGTTTAACTAAAAATATAAAATCATGGTATCTTTTGTTTAGAAGAAAAAGAAATTTTTATAAAAAATTAATTCTTAGAAATTATAGAATAAAGAAACCTCTTGGAAGTTAGGGTTTAAAAATAGCACAAGTCTAATGAAGAATATAGAGTGAATCAGCTAAAAATTTATGATTAAAGAAACAAATTTCTGGTCTGAATTAATTACAAAGTCATTAAGAATTGCAATTCACTATTTAGTAATCATTTTTGTTTTGCTTACAGTTATTACTTATGTTACAGTTGAAATATGTCAAGGGGAATTTAGATATGAATATTATGAGGCTCATTCAATGAATAAGGAGGATCCTTTTTAAAAAAGCAAAATAAACTTCTTTTTCTGACTTTTCCTCCATAAATAGATGTATTATTTGGAATTGGATTATAGCAAAGACTATTTTAATCTCAAATAAATATTTGTTTTGATTCAGTCCAAAATGGCAGCAAATCAAATGGAGGTCTGTTGTGAAATTTTTGGTGGCTGAGAAGAGCAAACCATGTAGAATTTAAAGAAGAATATGTGATATAAATCAAGAAACATGTTTTAGTAAAAAAAAAACATGTTTACAAATGGACTAAATATGGGTTTACCACTGAGCCTAAACCGAAAAATAGTCCATGGAGTGGAAACACACGGACTCTCAAGTAAAAAAAAAAGTTCTGGGCACAGTGGTCAGTAAAGAAGATGATGCTAACAGTTTTCTGAGATATGAAAGGATCCATCACTATTGATTTCCTTGAAAAAAGTGCAGCTGTAATCAATCCTTCCTATTGCCAAGGTTTAGGCAAAATTCAATGTATTTATTGAATAACCCTCATATACAAGGAAAATCTGAAATGATATTCAGAAATTATAACTTTCTGGAATTAACAATATACACTAGTAAAGATGCAGTTGTTAAATTTTCAAGCATCTTATTCCAAAATAAAACCCATAGATTTTGGATTCTCTTTTTCCTTCTTTCTCTTCTCTTCTTCTCAACCTACTCTCTTGTACACTCTC
>CAUZXS010001859.1:7500-35000 GCA_963585895.1 Sepioteuthis lessoniana
CATGTTAATTAACAAAAAAAAAAAAAAAAAAAAAAAATGGAATAGTAGAAAGGTAAAGAAAAAAAGTCATTTAGTGGATTTAGTTGACCAAGCCTGTAATAGATTGAAAACAAATGGATGCGAATAATAGACAAATACTGGACTTTGCCAAATAAATGAAAAAAAATGTATATCATGAAGGTGACGGTGATACATATTGTAGTTGGAGCACTTGGAATTATCCATGATTATCTGGAAAAGGCACTGGGTTATATGCAACATTGAAACTCTTTCACAAAAAATATGACTTTTTTAGTCGTGCAAAAATATATAAAATCTGTACCAAATATATATATATATATATATATATATATATATATATATATATATATATATAATATATTAATTAACTTAAATCGCGAGTTGGAAATCTTCTACTAAAGTTTCACCTTATCGGATCATCAGAAAGCCTAACTCCAAGCCTAACTCCAACTTGGAGTTAGGCTTCCTGATGATCCGATAAGGTGAAACTTTAGTAGAAGATTTCCAACTCGCGATTTAGTTAATTTTATAATTAGCTCCACTCGTGTTGAGCACTTATGTAATTGTAGCATTGCAGGATTCGCGGAAGGTTTTTAGTTTTAGTTAGAAAGATCCACCTAAGTGCTTATATATATATGTTTGTATCAAGGGATACATTTTCCATATACGCCAGTCGGAATTTCAAGGGGTCGGACGAGGTTGGCCTTTTCTTTCTTTTTGACCAATAATTTTTTCTTTTTCCCCCGGGCAGTGATTCGAGATACTTTTATCTCTTGTTCCTGGCGGGAATTTTTTCGTTTTTTTTTTCTGGTACCGTGAATGCTGGTAGATATTAGATTAGTAAATATATATATATATATATCCAAGTAGATCCTCCTGACTGTACCCAGTATCAGCACAGAAATTACATATGTATTTGCTAGTCAACCAGGACTGGTGTGTTAGAAGCTTATAAGCACGTCCTTATTCCTTCAGCAATGCTCATTATGTCTGGTTCTTTTTTCTTCAATTGTTAGTGGGATGGGAAGAAGGTGGCTGCACAGTGATGAGCTGCTGTTTACACGGTTTTTTCAAATTATCCCGTAGCATTTTTGGTGTTTTTCTTTTTTAGCTCTTTCTCCATGCATTTCACCAGAGTTGCAGGTGTTGCAACCATAGAGTAGTACCTACACAGCCCAAGCTTTGAATAAATCCCGTTTTATTTTATCAGAAAGAACCGATCTCCATATAATCGACATCCTGTCAATGACAAAACAAAGACCTTTCAGGATGAACGATAGGAATGGATCGGGCGAGAGAGTCAAGGGATACATTGCTATCAGTATTAGGTTTCGAACTTTGCACATCGTTATGAGAAAATTTTTTTAAAAAAGCATTAAAGTGTTAACGTGTGTGTATGAGTATATATATATATGTATATGTGTGTGTGTGTGTGTGTGTGTGTGTGTGTGTGTGTGTAGGTGTGTTTGTGTGTGTGTGTGTGAGAGAGAGAGAGAAAGAAAGAGAGAGAGAGAGAGAGAGAGAGAGAGATGTATCATTTTTGTTCTGGCAACACCTTACGAAATGAATTTCGAACTTTGCACATCGTTATGAGAAATTAAAAAAAAAGACATTTAAAGAATTTACGTGTGTGTATGAGTGTATATATATATATATATATACACACATGTGTGTGTGTTTGCGTGTGTATGTGTTTTATCTAGGTGTGTGTGTGTGTGTGTGTGTGAAAGAGAGAGAAAGAAAGAGAAAGAGAGTGAGAGAGATTGTATCATTTTTGTTCTGGCAACACCTTACGAAATGTATTTGAACCCCGTTCGCCGATTCCATCATCGGCGCAGTCAATTTTCTCCAACATGATAAATTTTTTGTTTGGTTTCTATGTCTAATGGCATATCAACCTTCGTGGGTTATTTAATACCAAATTCATCTTTCTAGAAGAACAATATTCGATACACTGCCGTGGGAATAAAAGGGTTTATAGTTTTCCCTTGGGCATAAATCCGAAATTGAACATTATACCGCAACTGGATTTCGAACTCGCATTCTACGATGTCGCAGATTTTTGCAATAATTTCTGTGCGTGTGACGTCCATATGAAAATGATATCTAAATCTTGATGAGGATGAAAATTTTTGAAAGATCCACCTAAGTGCTTATATATATATTGTCATCCACGAACAGACTATTTCGTTGTAACACAACAAATCCATGTGACTAGACAAGCGAGATGCTCCAAGTTGGGATCGTAACCAAGTTGAGTTTACGCCAGTCGGATATCTTACCGTAGAACTATCGTCAATCTCAGCGTAACTGAAGGAAGTTTTACGTATTTTTTTTTTTTTTTTTGTTTTCCATATACGCTAAACAGCTACTTAGAAGAGCATTGCATTTTATATATATATATAAGTCTCTGTGTTAGTACCAATTACGATAATGTTTATTTAGAATTAGGGAATGTAATGTATATTTCTTATTTTCAGTTATCTCTTTCTTTTTTTTTTTTGCTTTTTTATTGCAATACTTCAACAAGTTTTTATCTGAGACCTGAAGCAAACGGATCTTTTTCTCACAGGGTTATTGAGAATATTAGTTTAAGAAGGCTCTCTAAATGTCTTAAGCCTGTTCAGAAACAAGATGTTTTGTTCTTCAGCTTGAGATGGATTTCCTGGGATCTTCTAAATATCTGTATCAGTATTTTTCTTCATCTTCCTAAATACTCCTATAATTATTCAAATAATAGCTGTTTTCAAATGCTACATTCTCGTAATTTCTAATATACATATATATATATATATTTCTAATATATATATATATATGTATATATATATATATATATTTCTAATATATATATATATATGTATATATATATATATATATTTCTAATATATATATATATATGTATATATATATATATATATTTCTAATATATATTTTTTTTCTAATATATATATATATTATTTCGTCCAGTTAAACCGGAGTTGGAGTAATTCCATTAGGACAAGAAAACTATTCAAAAACGAACATTTAAATTTTCCTGGTAAAGACCTCAATGTAACAGACATTACAGAGTAGCTTATTATTTGGAGGAGTAATGTCTATATATATATATACACCAATATATATATATATATATATATATATATATATATTGAAGCTGAGATCGAAACCCGCCAAACTTTACGTTAGACTTAGTCTCAGCCCACTCAGCCAAAAGCGTACCACGTCAGCAAGGGAATTATAAGGTATATTAAATAGCAACAACAGCAGCGTTCGTTTGATTACATTTTATACCCTACAGGATACCAGAGTGCTCAATTCTTTCGAAGAGCTTTGCATTATGCGAGCTGCAGTCGAAAATTCCTTCGCCAGAGTGCTCAAGCCCCATGGGGGAGCGTATATATTGTCATCCACTGACAGACTGTTTCATTTTATCACAACTCTTCAGTGTGGCTAGACACGTAGGACGCTTGAAGCTGAGATCGAAACCCGCCCAACTTTACGTTAGACTTACTATCAGACCACTCGGCCAACAAGCATACCACGTCAGCTAGGGAATTATAAGGTATTAAGTAGCTATATATATATATATATAGTTACTTAATACCTTATAATACGCTCCCCACATGGGGGTTGAGCACTCTGGCGTAGGAATTTTCGGCCGCTGCCCGCATAATGCAAAGCTCTTCGAAAGAATTAAGCACCCTGGTCGCCGATAGGGTATAAAAATGTAAACAAACGGACGCTTCTGCTGCATCTGTTACCTTACAAATTGCCTTGGGCAACGTGGTACGCTTGTTGGTCGAGCGGTCTGAGACTTAATCTAACGTAAAGTTGGACGGGTTTCGATCCCGGCTTCGAGCGTCCTACGTGTCTAGCCATACTGAAGAGTTCTGATATAACGAAACAGTCTATCTGTGGATGACAATATATATATATATATATATATATATAGCTTCAGAGATAAAGTGAGAGTGGCAATGAAACGAAGTGATTATATTTATGTTTGTATGTGTGCTAACCCCGGGTGAGGCGGTCGTGGAATAATGTTTATCATGATAGGAAATGGAGTCTGTGACTATAGTTCAAATCTTGACATCAAATCAAGGATGTTCGCATTTGACATGGCACTAATACCATTGAGAAAGGTGTGAATCTTGCTATTCTACCCGTAGCCATGAGTAAATAGTAAGTCAGACGAGACTCTTAAACGTTGCTTTGGCAACCAGTCTAGGAGAAGGAAAAGTCAGAGTTAAAAAGTAACTACCTGTTCGGGCGTTCAGCCTGGGTAAATACGACCACCCATCCTGAATCAGAGCACGAATACCAATCATTGTGGTTCTAAGGGGTATCTTGTACTATTTAATCATGTCATATACGAAGATTTAAGGCAATTTTTCTTCCTTTTTTTAATTTTCGTTTATGTATGTGCAAGCTCATCATACCGTTTAAACTGTTCCCCGGCCTTTTGGCTGGGCCGTCTGGTATTCTTGTCGGATGGGATATCAATCAATGGCAGATTCGAGGCCGGAAGGCCACCAACTTCGTTTGGGCCACCTTTGGATGGGCGAACTGGAACCTTTGTCCCCTACGTATAGCACTAGACCTTGCTGTCTATTTAAAGCTATAACCCGGCATACGTGCCCGAATTCAAATTTTGATTCGTGATACTGCTTGCCTCATTAGACCCACATTGCACTTAGTGGGTCGATGAGCAGCAAAGACTAGCAGGGTCCGAGTCTCGGCTCGTTCCCGACCTTCCCCCCCATTATCCCCACTTTAATCGGCCTTCGGTCTTTTGACCTTGTGTCAAGTCCTGTCTGGTGGGAGGCAGCGACAAATACAATGCCGTTTAAACTGTTTGCATCTTGGAAGATAAATAACTCTTCGTCTTGTCACTGGTGCCCGTGGTGTAATGGTTATCGTTGTAGGAAATGGACACGAGTTCAAATCCTGGACGAGACTGATTGCATTTCACATAGCACTAATACCCTTGGGAAATGTATGAATCCAATTATTCTCCCTCCAGCTATGGCTAAATAGTAGGGCAGACTGGGTTCTTCAGCCTTGGTAAGGCGACTAGTCTAGGAGAAAGAAAACTCTGAATTCAAACCTGTTAAACTCCACTTAAAAAATTGACCTTGTTTCATATCCTGCCATAGCGGAGGGGTTGGTAAATAGGATAACTCTAAATTTATTCTTCAAATCATGATTCTTCCCTTAAAATGCTGTAGAATATGCAGTACTTTTTAAAGTTCCATGATGTCTCCACGTATGTGTAATAATGTTACACAATGATGTCTCTACGTATGTGTGATAATCCAATAAGCATGATGCGATACCAGGTCACTTTTTTGACGAAGTAAAACTTGTTTGAATTCAGAGTTTTCCTTCTCTTAGACTGGTTGTTTTACAAAGGTTAAAGAGCTTTGTCTACATTACTATTCACCCAGAGCCGAGAAAGAAAAGAAATGGATTACTACCATTCCCCTGGGGATTAGCACAACGTTCAACCAATAGAAACTCGTGGATTAGAACACGTAACATTCGATATTTTATATCTCGGATAGAGTTAAAGTTCCCTAGGATTTTCTTAATATAAGTATCATTATGTTACATATTAACCCTTTACCGAGCCTTGAATCAGGAATTTCTCTGAACAGGGCGCACCTGTGTAGATAAGCGAAATGGTCTATCGGAAATCGTAGGCGTCATGAAATGATATATACAGATGCCTGCAAAAGGGTCGGAGGTCAGTTAGAATCAGTGTGAGTCTAGAACCAGTACCAGGTTGAAGTCACGGAGAGCACTCCGTTGGACCAGCACCCACAGCGGCTGCCTGTTGAGTAACCAGACCGAGAAGCAGAGGGAGTGCTTCATGGGGTCTTGAAGATAATACAGCCTGATATGGTCAAGAGAAAAAGTTATGGGTCAATATAGCAGTCTGTCTGTCTCTCACACACCACAGAAGCTTTAACCCCCCCTCTCGGGAAAAATGTGGGAGAGCTATATTTACATAATCAAGTGTGATGGTCATTCTTCGTCCATGTATACCATAGCCAGATACAGCTATGCGTGAAATGGACATATAATGTTCATATATATATATATAACATAGAACATAGGATCTCGTAACACGAAAAATACTTACGACTTCGCAGTTCAGGTTCGAAACCTTTTATTACCTTTGAGTTAAAGGTTTCGACATAAGGAGAAAGAGGGAGGCACAATCTTTCTATTCTGGCTTTTTCATCTCCCCCCCCCATCTCGTGCAGCACTCGCCACAAGGTCTCGTGAGCTACCGAAAGTCAACCGTCTCGTTCGGTGCCTAGTCTCAATTCTCTGACTTTCTCAAAATCTACCAAAATCCTCCGCGCGCTTCCGGTGCGTGACGTCATTCGCACTCGCTAGCCTCCATTTCCCATCTGGGCTATTGTGACATCTCTAAGTGAGACGTCCGCTCTGCGCGCGCACCTAAGTAACTCATCCACCGAGCCGAAAGGTTCTCAGCCTAACTAAACCCAAAGGCATGAAACGAAATCCCTCGGCCATTATATTACACATGTATATTCCTCCATCACTATATACAACAATTATTCTTCCAAATCAGTGCCAGTACTTATGATACTACTGGAATAACGGTTGTAGTTAAATGGCAATTCCAATATATTTTAAAATCAAACTTTTAGTTTTAATTTCTATTTCTTACCATCCATCAACGAGGTGCCCATGGTGTAATGGTTATCGTCGCAGGATATGGACACGGCGACACGAGTTCAAATCCTGGACCTGACTGATTGCATTTCACATAGCACTAATACCCTTGGGAAAGGTATGAATCCAATTATTCTTCCTCCAGCTATGGGTAAATAGTAGGACAGACTAGGTTCTTCAGCCTTGGTGAGGCAACTCGTCTAGGAGAAGAAAAACTCTGAATTCAAACCTGGTAAACTCCGCTTAAAAATTGACCTTGTGTCATATCCTGCCCGAGCGGAGGGGTTGGTAAATACGATCACCGAGTCTTTACCCGATATCAAGAAATGTGAATATATATGCATTTTATGTACCTAGGTTTTTCCTGCCTTTTTAAAATTTTATTTTGTTTATTTATTTCGTCTTTTTGGTGATATTTTTCTGTCATGTTGCCGTCCAGGCAGACCACAGTTAAGGAAATGAGCAGTTCCGTAAAATGCAACTTTTTTTTGTATTTCATATAGGCTATGACAGCCTGGTGTATTGTTAATGCGTTTATCTGTCTCTTTCTTGATCATACCCGGGGCTCACACAATCACTAGCACGGTGGTAGGTTTTAGGTGCCTCAATTCTTCGATTTCTCTTTCCCAGTCTTTCTGTTTATTTATTTTATTATATTCTTTGACTGACATGTTATTATCTGTTAGCACTAACATACCAATTAGAAGGCACGTTTTTCTTTTTATAGTCCTTAACAACTATATTTCGTTTGTTCCTTTTTAATTTTCACTCAGTTTGTATTACAAAGTCCCAGAGAAAGGGAGGTTCTTTGTCTTGTCACTGATTCTGATGGGGGTGTATAGCATTTTTCAAGTTTCGGTATTCCAAAGAATCTACATGTTTTTCAACGAATATTATACTGTTCTATTTTTTCCAGTCCTTTTTTTGTATTCTACAGTTATTGTTGCTGTTGTTCTTGGTATTATTATTTTCTCTTTTCAGAGTTTTTCACAGAAGCGTGAGGAGATGGTTTTCTTTGGAGTTTGAGAGACAGCACGCCCCCTCAAATCTTTGGGACTCTTCTCATTCAAACCCGAATGGCAGATCTTAATAATGCTGGAGTTTGAGAGACAGCAGCCCCCCCCATGTCTTTAGGACTCCTCTTATTCAAACCCGAATGGCAGATCTTAATAATGCTGGAGTTTGGGAGACAGCAGCCCCCCCCCATGTCTTTAGGACTCTTTTCATTCAAATACGAATAGCTGGAGTTTGAATGGTCTCCACTTTTCCTCATATTTCCAAGTTTTCGTATCCTTTTATTCATTTTTGTGGATAGGCTGTTCCAAGCGCACCGGTTATAACTGGAAGCACCGTTACCTTCATGTTCTATCGTTATTTTAGTTCTCGAGCATGGTCTCAACATTTATCTCTCTTTTCGTTTTTCTTCAGTTTTACCTTGTGATCTGCCGGGACGGAAAAGCCCTTTATTCGGCATGTTCTCTATATTTTTTTGTTGACTATCACTGGTCGTCTGGCCGAGATTAGGTGATCCGTTTATTATTATCATTATTAATATTATTTGTTGTTGTAGTAGTAGTATTGTTTTTATTGCTATTGTAGATGTTATTATTTTTACTCCTAGCGAGTTTTTCTTACCAATGATAGCTGATGGTCTTTCACGGGAATTCGAGAGACAGCAAGTTTCCCTGAAATCTCCTGGACTCTTCTCAGTATTCTGACCGATCTTAAAAATGTTGTAATTTGGATGGTCCCGATTTATCGTCTAATTTCCAAATCTTCCAAACCCCTTCCTAAGCCTTTGGGGCCGTTCCAAGCGCACCAATTACAACTGATATCCTCGTTACTTTCACGTTCCACAGCATTTTTAGTTCTCTAGCAAGGTCTAAGTACTTGTCTTTCTTTACGTTTTCTTCGATTTTCATTCTGTGATTATACTTTATTTATGGCAAATAAGTCGACATGGTTTTATGACAGTTTTTATTCATATATTTCATTTGAAAATACCAGAAATAATACTCAACAATCCCCTGCTCTCTCTCTCTCATATATATATATATATATATATATATATATATATATATATATATATATATATATATATTTCGTTCGAAAAGTTCTAAGATTCATCCAGGAAGAATTATAGCTGAATATTTTTGCTGTGGTAATACACAAACACTTCTTTTTTCTTTTCTTTTTTTTTCTGAACTATTATTGAACATGTTCTGGAAGCAACACCCGACAAAGCAGCAGGTATATGGACACTTACCACCCATCACAAAAACTATCAAAGTTTGACGAACCAGACATGCTGGATACAGCTGGAGAAGTAGAGACGAGCACATAAGTGATGTACTCCTATGGACCCCTTCTCACGGCCGAGCCAAAGCAGGATGATCAGCATGAACCTACATACAGCAGCTCACTGAGGATACGGGGTGTAGCCCTGAGGACCTACCGGAAGCGATGAATGTTACGGCGGGGTGGCGAGAGAGGGTCAAGGATATCTGTGCTGATGGCACGACAAGATGATGATGATGATGATGATGATGATGATTAAAAAACTAATTCAGATTTTTCTATACCTTTTCCTAGTTCATTTCAAAATGGGAATAATTCATTTCAAAATGGGAATAGTTCAGTTCAAAATAAGAAATTTTAAATGAAAAATTAAATTTATAAATATCTTTGGTGCTACAACAAGGTATTGATTTGTTAATTTTTTTTAGCCTAATGGTTAGGTCATCTGAAAACCGCGATAATAGGAGAAGTGCGAAAGCACGTATCTTGGAGGTATATGAGATGGATGGAAATTGGAAAGCCCTAGCGGAAAATCTTTCTATTCCGAAAACCACCCTCTATTGCTGGATTAGTAAGGGAAATCAACCTGATACAAGAGGAGGGCCTAGAAATTGTGAGGTCAAACATGTGCATTTGGATTTTATTCAAGCACTAATGGATGAAAATCCTAAGATCATATTAAAGGTGATCAGTGAAAGGATTGAAGCCCAGTTTGGGTTTAAATTGTCCTAATCTACAGTAGGGTTTAAATTGTCCAAATCTACAGACTTATACGCTTAAAGCTGTAAAATTTGTGCCCGCGAGGGCAAATTCAGTTGAGAATAAAAATAAACGTAGTTTATTTTGTTCAAAATTAATGAATTACCAATCAACTCGAAAACTCATTTTATTTATGGATGAAACGAACTTTAATCTTCATATTTCCAGGAGAAATGGGCGTTCTCTAAAGGGTAGGCGATGTAACGTAGTTTCAGCCTGTACTCAGGGTGCCAATATTTCCGTTATTAGATGTATTGGTCCCCATGGCCTCGTGTACCATGAAATTCAAAGAGGATCTTTTCGAAAGGAAAGCGCACAGTCTTGGATGCGAGAATGTTTGAGAGCTGCAAAGAGACAATATGGGGGTCCAGTTGTGATGGTTGTTGACAATGCCCCATGTCACTCAAACATTGAAGAAGTTTTTAGCGAAGAAGAATTTCAAGGATGTGAAGTGCTTAGGTTGGGACCATACAGTCCAATGTTTAATCCGATTGAACAAGTATGGCCTTTAATCAAAGCTTACGTCAAGCAGGAATTGGCTGCTAAAATTGTGAGTATTCTTGCAATGGAGAGAAGAGATGGCGTGTCAATTACTGAACAAAGGGCAAGAGCTTTGACTTCATTAATTGAGGAAGAATTGGGAAGCGTTAAACCAGAAGTATGCAATCGTTTCATAGCTGGAATTCAATCTAAAATTCCTGCAGCTATAGCATTAGAAGATGTTGTGTTCTAATTAATGACTTGAAGAATTTTTTTTTTATATTATAAAATGTTAACAATTTTATTGCTAAAATAATTTATAAAATATTTTTTATATTTATACCTATAATAATTTTTCCATTTTGAACTGAACTATTCCCATTTTGAAATGAACTATTCCCATTTTGAAATGAACTATTCCCATTTTGAACTGGAAAAGGTATAGTTTTTGAAAAAGTGGTAGTGTTGCCAAAAAATGTTCAGCTTAAAACATTTTAAACGATCCTCGTGTATATAATTTCACCCACATGTCTATGCGAAAACAACAGCTATGATACCCCCAGCAAACATTCATCATATTGTTACCCTGGGGTCAAGCATAGTTTCGCGGTCGAAATATGGATCCTACCCCAAGTTGTTTACGCCAATTTCTTTTTAGAATTATTTAGATTATTCAAAAGCTTAATAAAGATGAAGCAGTTTTTTAAAAGGATTAATCTGAACAAGAATCGAAACCATGAAGGTCCCGCCACTGCAAAAATCTGCGACAATACTGAAAAGTTTTGAAAAGACTCGTCAACTCTTAATCTCTATTGAAGTATGGCCCAGTCGGCTGGGGCTGCAAACTATTAAAATATTCTAAAACAGTTCAATCACATGAAACTTATTTCTTTTAATATAACAAACACCAGACCATTTAAAATCTCAATGATAAAGGAAGAGCTATGATTTGAATCTTGAATAGATAACATTAGAAAAGCTTATATTAAATCTAATTAGATCGGTTGTTTGTTTTTTTTGGTTTGATTGGTTGAGTTTTATGGCTTATCAACCATTGTTTGTTATTTAATGACAGTTCCTCTTTATACATATATATCAAATATATATGATTTGATTTGGTTTGGTTTTATGGCATGTCAACCATTGTTGGTTATTTAATGCCAAATCCTCTATATACATAGATATTAAATATATATGATTTGGTTTGGTTGGGTTTTATAGCATATCAACATTGTTGGTTATTTAATGCCAAATCCTCTTTATACATGTATATTTAATATATCCGATTTGGTTTGGTTTGGTTTGGTTTTATGGCATATCAACCATTATAGGTTATTTAATGCTAAATCCTCTTTATACATGTATATTAAATGTATACGATTTGGTTTGGTTAGGTTTTATGGCATATCAACCATTGTTGGTTATTTAATGCCAAATCCTCTTTATACATGTATATTTGATATATATGATTTGGTTTGGTTTGGTTTTATGGCATATCAACCATTGTAGGTTATTTAATGCCAAATCCTTTTTATACATATATATATATGAAATATATATGATTTGGTTTGGTTGGGTTTTATGGCATACTTTGATGATAAATACTCATTATCAAATATTAGAAATGTATAATTTGGTTTGTTTTGTTTTTATGGCATATGAACCTTTGTAGGTTATGTAATGCCAAATCCTCTTTCTACATATATTTGATATATATGATTTGGTTGGGTTGGGTTTTATGGTATATAAACCATTGTAGATTATTCAATGCCAAATCCTCTTTTACATATATGTTGAGAATAAATGATTTATAAACACATTTTGTTGATAACATTCTTAAATGAGCCTGAGCTAATTTTTCTTTTTTTATTCGCATTTAAATTGATTCCAGTAATTCTATTTACTTTTAATCTTTTTTTTTTTGCACACAGTTAAACGGTTTCAAGTATTGCTATATAACAGTCACAATTTAACATGAGCCATTTGTTTGCTCAGATTTATATAGATATACATGATATCTAAGATTAGTTTGTCAGTAATTTCATTTTTAAATGATTTAGATTATATCTGTTTACACACTAATATTGCTATGGCTCCAACATAGTTGAATGGTTTCAATTATTGCTATCTAAAACTTAAGATTCTATTCAATATTAATCATTTGTTTGCATACAGTGAAGTGGTTATAAGTATTGCTATTTAATACTGATTATTCTATTCAACATTATTCATTTGTTTGCACGCATTCAAATGAGTCCAAGTATTGCTATGTATCACTAACAATTCAATTAAAAATCAGTCAATAGTTTACACGCAGTTAAATATAAAAACAGTTTTATTTCTGTCAATTAAATTTAGCATAAGTCGTATGCTTGCACACAGTTCAAATCTTAAATAGTTCTATTTGACCCATACATAGGGCCCAATAGTGTTATATTCAGGACGCACGTTGTGGGAGTCTTGCCCCTCTGCAGAGATGCAGTCAGTGTATTCTACGGCCCCAGCCGAGTTGGCCATCATTTGAATGAAAATTGGCCAAATTATTAGATTAGAAAATTATATCCTTTTTCTGAAACTCTCCGTATAATTTGAGGGCACTAAATTATTTAAAAATTTTACAGCTGAAACAATGTCATATTTATCAACATTATATTTATTGATAAAACAAGCCATGCTGATTAATTTTTCCTATAAAGTTTACAAAAGAATGTTGATAATCATTCTTTTAATTGTATGATGAATCATTAAATTTGAAATTAATGGCAATATATCAACCACCAAAACAAATTAGTTGATTTTTATTGCAATTCTTGAATAAATTAACTTGATAGAAATAATTTTTTTATAAAAATTTTAAATTCAATTCAATTTTATTGACACGATTCAACGTTATCAAATTTTTTAGCACAAATAATTTGAGTTTCAAAAAAGCAGAGAACAAAAGTTAAAACAATTCTTTCACAAGTATAAATGTCCCTTATCTATCTATCTATCTATCTATCTATCTATCTATCTATCTATCTTAGTCTGTTGATCTATCTATCTATCTATCTCAGTCTTTTCATATACATCTATTTAACTATCCATATACAGAATGAAACTGAAAGAATGTGAAAAGAAGGATAAATACCTCGACCTTGCTTGGGAATTGAAAAAACTGTGGAACATGAAAGTGACGATTGTATCAATTGTGGTTGGTGCTTTTGGCACAATAACTGAAGGATTCTTAAAAAGCCTGGAGGACTTGGAAGTTGGCGGACGGGTAGAGACTATTCAAATGACAACATTACTGAGAACGACCAGACTACTGAGAAGAGTCCTGGAGACTTGATGAGACTTGCTGTCACTCAAACTCCAGTGAAAACCCATCAGCTAATACTGATGTGAAAAATGTTAAAGAAGTAAATAATAATAATAATAATATATCTCAGCTTTTTCATATTGTTATTTATATATTTCATTTTTTTCATCCATCTAATTAACTATCTATCTGCATGTGTATGCAAGCGTGCCTGTATGTGTATACACTTATGCACACACACACACACACACACACACACACACACACACACACACACACACACACACACACACACACACACACATATATATATATATATATGCCAATCAGCTAAACTTAATAAGTATCTGTATCTTAATAAACATCAATGTTAAACTTAATGAATATTTATGTCAGTAAATATTATCTCTATCTTTTCACTTATTTATTTATAAGCTTAAGAAATAGATCAGTCCACATCTTTCTATAGAATCTTAATTAGTGCAGACTAACTAGTTAAAAGCATTTATTTTAAAAAGGAAATATTTATTTTCAACACAACTACCTTATTTGCTGTGGCTCTAAATTGATCGTGAATATCAGTCACAAAGATCGAATGTTATCCATTGACAATTTATAATCAACTTTTGTCAGGATGCGTACTTAATGACACCATCCTTATATATAGATATATACTTTTTATACTGGAAACAAGAGTGAGTTCAAGTCTCATTGAGTACCCCATTTAAAAGGACTTGTTCTCTGACGAAAGCAACAAGCTGGAAACACACACACACACACACACACACACACACACACACACACACACACACACACACACACACACACACACACACACACATATATATATATATATATATATATATATATATAAAAACCGGACATTGGCCTAGCAGTTAGAGTGTTCGCCAATGGCCCAGGAGACCTGGGTTCAATCCCTGGTCGAGTCATACCAAAGACTCAAAAAATGGTACTTGATGCCTCCTTGCTTATCACTCAGCTTTATAAGGTACGGATCAAGGGTAAAGTAGAGCAATCCTGGGAAGGAGTAGCGCCCTCCCCTTCACCTTGGTGTAGTAGCTATCGAAAAGGAAGCCTTCGGGTCACCCTCGACTATGGTCACCAACTTTAATTTACTTATGTATGAACAGAATAAATAAATTTAAAAAAATACAAATCCCTTTGTGGACCTTCCAATTTTTGAATATATCCTTATTCTTATTTTGGACCTATAACAACCATCTTTATATATATACATATATATATATATATATATATGTGTGTGTGTGTGTGTATGAGTGTATGTATGTGTGTGTGTGTGACGGTCATCGTCATAGGAAATGGACATAGTTGTCAAAGTCCAAATCCTGGACGAAGCCGTTTGGATTTTCCATTGTACTAATATCCCTTGGAAAACTATGAAAACAAGTATTCTCCCTCCAGAAATGGGTGATTAGAAGATCAGACTAGGTTCTCTAACTTTTTATGGCAACCAGTCTAGCATTAGGAAGACTCTGAATTCAAATCTGTGCAACTCCACTTAAAAAAAGACATTGTGTTGCATCCTGGTCATGTGGATAGGTTGTGTAAACACACATACGCACACATAAACTCACGCATTATATATATATATATATATATATATATATATATACATATATGAGATTTCTCACTATTGACTTTATTCTACTTTGCTTAAAAAGAAAAGCTTTGTCTACTGTACAATGAATTTAAAAATAAAAAAGCAAAACATTGCATGAATGTCTCGACCTTGCCTAAGAACTGAAAATCTATGCCTCATAACGATCACAGGCATACATTTTAAAAATGGAAACTTCGGAAGAACTAGAAAAAATACAAGAAAAATAATGTATGCAGGAGATCCGCCTTGAGACAATTCAGACCACGATGCGTTTGAAATTGTTTAAGATTCAGCAAAAAAAGTCGTTTGGACTCTTAGTTCAAGCGACTTATTGCTGAAGGAAACGTACTTTCATTCGATTTCCAATAAGGGCCAGTAGCTATTAGTGTTGCTGAAACTGTCATACTAGTCATAGTTAGAGCACTCGAAAACCTGGAAAAAAGACGGGGTTAATTGGCAGTACGAGTTGGTAAAATTCACATAGAGGAATGCAATCAAGGTTTTGGGTTTTAGGGATTCATTTAAAGCTGACAATCATATTCTGTTTATTGCATTGAGAACAAATGGAATACAGCTATTTGTTTATGATGCTGAACATCTTGTAAGACCATTATCAAAAGAAGTGACACATATGGATTAAAATAAATTGTTTGAAGAAGATATTTGAAAATTAGAATTTAATAGAGAAAAATATAAAGAACAACAAATTGGATAAAAAACCATTTAAGTTGAATATAAATTAGTCAACAAGGAAATTAAATATCAAATGAAGAATGCGATTTAGGGGCTGACATTGATGATATATTTAAAGCTCACAATCATATTTTGTCTTTTGTATCGAGAATCATTTTTTATTTCAAAGCTGGCTAAGGTTGTTTTAAAAATACATAAAATCATTTTTACAGCTCAGAGAGAGTTTTGAACACCGGCCGAAGCTCCAGTAATAACACATGGAAATTGGAGTGGAATATTGAGATTTTGCATACAAAGAAGTGTAAAATATAATCAAAAGAGTTAAAGGTTACAGTTGCCACGAGAAATTAGAATTAACTACAAAATTCGGATTTACTACTTATTTGGCAATTGACTTAGCTTACTTCTCCCAGCGTTGGGCTGGGACACACCTCTGTCGGCCGTGTTCGTCAGTATAACTACCTGGTCGGGTGTGTCCTGGTTCCGCTTGCAGTCGGTCGAAGTGCACCTTGATCGGCATCCTTGAGCCTCAGAGGGTTGTCCCCCGGGCTTTAACCCTCCTTAGAGGGGCTAGATTTATTGCCTGCCACCTGAGGCACCTCTTTTTAGGCACCTCTTTTTAGGGGAATGCTGACGGTATCCGAGCCATTTTTGGAACCGCCGGACTCACCTAAAAACCGCCTCGTACTACATTCGTCCGGTTGGTGGTACGTACGACAAATACCGTCTGATTGCTGATTTTGATCCCTAACTAAACTCAATAGTTAAAAGTTCCTTTTGGATTCGTCTCTTAAATAGAAAATTGCGAGGTGGCTAAACTACTGCGATGTTAGTTGGTTTGCTTGGGCTTTATAGTATATCAACCTTTGTGTTGCAGGGGCGAATGAATTTTTGTTGCTGTGTATTCGAATCTTCGTCGCCAAACTGTTGCAGGCGAACGGATTTTGTTGCTGTGAGTTCGAATCCCTCGTCGCCAAACTGTTGCGTTCTGGTTAATGAACGCAGGTAGTAGTAACAAAAAGACAAACCACTAGATACGAGGAAAAAGAGTTATATTTACAGGAACAAGTATTTACAAGAGAGAGACTGTTAGTAATAAGAACATAGGATTAGTGGCTAGAATAAGGAATTACTTCAACAATAGGAAACGGCTCTTCAGACTCGTAGACTGATCTGGACAGGAGTATTTGTTGCACGCCCCAATTAACGGGCAAGTGTGGTACAAGGCCTTTTTTGGTGGGTCCGGGCGCAGGGCCGTAGCCCACACGCGCCCAACATTTCCCCAAAATGCCTATGGCCCCGCTGGCATTCCCCTTATTAGGGGCGCCTCAGGCGCCGGGCGATGAACCCAACCCCCCCATGAAAAGGGGTAAAAGCCTGCGGGGAAGGCCCGCTGAGACCGAAGGAAATCTCCAGGCACCGAGAAACACCCGGCCAGATCCGCGCCGCTCCCAGCACAGCCGGCCAAAGTGCTACCAAGCACCTGGAGAAGTCCGGACCAAAATCAATCTATCGCCAAAATGATTTGGAGCGGAGGTATTTGTTACTCTCCCCACCTAACGAGCAAGTGTGGCACAAGGCCTTTTTTTAGGTGGGACCGGGCGCTGGGCCGTAGCCCACACGCGCCCGGCGTTTCCCAAAAATGCCTACGGCCCCGTCGGCATTCTCCTTATTAGGCGCGCCTCAGGCGCCATGCGATTAACCCAACCTCTCCGAAGGGAGTAAAAGCCTAAGGGGGAGACCCCCTGAGGCCGAAGAAAATCTCCAGGCACCGAGACACACTCGGCCAGATCCGTGCCCCAGACAACACGGCCGGCCAAAGTGCTACCCAGCACCTGGAGAGGTCCAGTCTGAAATCAATCTGTCGCCAAAATGATTTAGAGCGGAACACCTTGGTATTTGAGCTACTGCCATATATGGTAGATGGCCTAGGTCATTATGCTAAAAAGGTTGGTGATACCCAACACTTTGTTCTTTATTTATTGCCTAATCCATTTTTATACAAATAAACACTTATACTTGAAACAATTCGGAGGTGTCGTGGTGTAATGGGTATCGTCGCAGGAAATGGATGTGACGACACAAGTTCAAATCTTGGACGAGACTGATTGCATTTCACATAGCACTAATACCCTTGGGAAAGGTATGAATCCAATTATTCCCCCACCAGGTATGGGTAAATAGTAGGGCAGACTATGTTCTTCAGCCTTGGTGAGGCAACTAGTCTAGGAGAAGGAAAACTCCGAATTCAAACCTCCGTTTAAAAATTGACCTTGTGTCATATCCTGCCCGAGCGGAGGGGTTGGGTAAATAAGATATTTGAAACAATTCACTTTAGCATGAATACACAATTTAATAATTAAAAATATTTCTATTTCATGCAATTTAATTTAGTCAAGCAGTTCTAATTCAAACAATTCAGTTTTTTATAAGTATAGATTTTATTTTCACACAGTTAAATTCAGTCAGTCGCACTGTTATGTTCACTTTAGGGCAAATACCCTTGGGAAAGGTATGAAACCCCTTATCCTCCTAGCTATGGGTTAAATAGTACCACTACTGTTCTTCTAGGAGAATGGCTTTGGCATTAAAATAACCTACAAAGGTTGATATGCCATTTAACAAAGAAACCAACCAAACAGTTCAGTTTAGCGTAAGTACAATTTCAATGTAAAAAAGAGTTCTATTTCAAACAATTTATTTTAGCATGCAAAAACAGTTTCATTTCAAACAATTCAGTTTAGCACAAGTACGCAGTTTAAATGTCAAAACATTTCTACTTTTAACAATTCAGATTAGCATGTGCACAAAGTTTAGTTCTATTTGACCCATAGATAGGATCCTATTAGGTGCTAACACTACGAGCAGAGTGGACCGGGGAGCGATGGCAATGAAGGAGCACTCTGCATTCCCCAAAGCTCCAGCGTTACTGGAACCTCACAATCAAATTGTATAGTGTCATATCAGGACGCTCATTGGGTGGGAAGTCTTACTACTCTGCAGAGACGCTGTCGGTGTATTCTACAGCCCCAGCCAACTGGGCAATTTGATCAATTAATAATCTATACTTATATGCAAAAGCTGTGTGCGTGTCTGTCAGAAGATTATGCCCAAAGAGAAAGTCTCAGAAATGTTTTGTATAGAATGTGGGATTTGTGCAAATTGTGTTAATAAATATTTGAATCTTATCGTTGATTGATAAGACTTTTCTCAAGAAAAATTGCTTGTCCCGTCATAATTCCTACATATGTCGGGTTACATCAAGCATTTGGCAATGAAGATGATTGTATTAATTTTGACGAGAGGGTAAGTGGTAACCCGAAGCCTCAATTCAAGCTAATACTAGTCTAACAGATTTTGTAACCAAGTGGTCACCCATCGATACACTGAAAAGGCTCATGGCTGCTTAACCTCAGTAACATGGCGGGTATTAGTTCTTTTAGCCTGACTTGATTTTAAAGGTTCGGTTTCTTTGTTTAATGGCATATCAACCTTCGTGGGTTATTTAATGCCAACGCCATCCTTGTAGAAGAAGAGAAGTGGTATTTTTCGAGGCACAAATAGATGATAAGGGGCTGAATACTTTTCCCAAGGGAATTAGTTTGAAAGTAAATGTAAAAGAGCGTTAATAGTTTGAACTCGCTTTCTACGATGTACAGTAACTACTACGCCACGGGGACTCCTCCTGACTGTAAGTCCTATCTTTAAATTTTGTTGCATATCAAATCCCCGACTTAACAGAATTTTAAAAAGAAAATACCATTAATAAGAATATCGCTATAATAAGAGTTATATATATACGTGTGTGAGTATTATCAAGGTAATTATAGATTGTAATCTTTTTAATTATTTCAAGATAATTATTAATTGATAAGACTTTCCTTTAATTTCTGTGAGGTTTTTTTTTTTCGGTGATTTTATTTTAAGGTTTCACTAATTTTAATGCTTCAAATAATGTCTGAAAGTTTCAGATACAATTGCTAATTTTCGAGATTTTGTTTATAGTATCTATCGTTACTAAGTAGTCACCCATTTATATTCTGAGCAGTTTCATTACCTCTTAACTTCGGTGATAGGGTGTAATGCGGAGCTTTCAGCACGATTTGACCACAAAGGAATTCTTAATTGTTTAATAATTTTTTTTAAAACAACTAATTTCTGACAACTGTCTTGCAAGCCTATAAAAATACCTTTAAAGAGTTGTATGTTATTAATGTTTTTACACACTGTGAATATATATATATATATATATATATATATATATATATATATATATACAATGACAAAATGAATCCAGGTAGGAAAGGTTTTTGCATCAAAAGGAATAAGGTCTGCAAAATACCAAAGCCCGTGACTTTAAGTTTTAGGTTGTTTTCATAATCCTCAGACGCAAATGTGAGAAAAGGAGGTAATTAAACATCTATAGAGCGTGAAGTATAGTCACGTGTAAAGTTCTTTGTACATGTGACATTCAAAAGAAATATATATATATATATATATATATATTATCATAAAGTTATGTTGAAAGCACGGAGTTCGCTGACTTTTTCTAGTCACCCATTCCTATCATCTATAGATCTTGGTAGGTCTTCTAGACTGCATCCAGTGTCCGTTCAGCGCTTATGCAAGTCTTTGCAAGCCGACCAATACTACTGTGTCGATGTGTAGGAATCCATAAGAGAACGTCACCCAAGAATTCGTCCCTACTTCTTCGGCTATTCCCAGCTAATTAAACATGGATTGTTTGCGGGTTTGGAGGATCGTGGTTGTATAACTGCTGTTTTGTTGGGTGTTGCCCAGCAGTAATATCTCATCTAACGAAAGTGTTGTCAGCGTAAGCGTAACGAAGGCAAGGTGCCCGTCGTGTAATGGTTATCGTCGTAGGAAATAGACAGGGGACACGAGTTCATATGTTGGACGAGACTGATTGCATTTCAAATAGCACTAATACCCTTGGGAAAGGTATGAATCCAATTATTCTCCCTCCAGCTATGGGTAAATAGTAGGGCAGACTGGGTTCTTCAGCCTTGGTGAGGCAACTAGTCTAGGAGAAGAAAAACTCAGAATTCAAACCTGTTAAACTCCGCTTAAGAATTGACCTTGTGTCATATCCTGCCCGGGCGGAGGGGTTGGTAAATATGGTAAGCCCAAGAAAGACGTGGTCTGCCATTGACAAATTAGCGTTCATATGGAAATCTGATCAATCCGATGAACTAAAACAGGATTTTTACAAACTCCGACTGTGTTAATACTAATCTAAGGATACACCAGATGAACAATAACGAAATGCACAGAGAAAAAGATTGATGGAAGCCACACAAAAATACAACGTACCGATTTAGATATATCCTGGAAGCAATACGCCATAAAACAACAGGGGGTGTCCTCGTGGTGTAATGGTTAAAGCGATGGACAGCGGAATCGTAGTAAGCGAGTTCATACTCCAGTCGTGCTATTACGTTCACTTTCGGGCAAATACCCTTGGGAAAGGTATGAACCCCCTTATCCTCCCAGCAATTGGTTAAATAGTACCACTGCTGTTCTTCTAGGAGAATATCTTTGGCATTAAATAACCTACAAAGGTTGATATGCCATTAAAACAAAAATCAAACCAAACCAGCCATAAAACAACGTATATATAAAGTAAATAATGTTAGCGACCGTTGTCGAGGGCGACTAAAGGGCCCCTTTTTCAATAGCTACAATTCCAAGATGTAGGGGAGAGCGCTGCTCCTTTACCTGAATTCCTCCACTAACCCTTGATCTTTACCCTATAATGCTAAGTTAAGCAAGGTGGCATCAAGTACCATTTTTGAGTCTTTGGTATGACTCGACCTGGGATTGAACCCCGGTCTTCCAGGCCATGGAGGAAAACTCTGCCCATTACCCAATATATATATATATATATATATATATATCTTCAGGTATAATCAAGTGATAAGATTTTACTACAAGCGACATTCAAATGTAATCAGATGTTACTACACGTTGCATTCAAATAAAATCCATATATATATTTGAATGAATAGATACATATGTGTATATGTATGTAATCAATCAATCAATAAATAAATATATATATATATATATGTGCGTGTGTGTGTGTGTGTGTGTGTGCGTGTGTTATCTTAAGGTAATTAAAGATTGTAATCTTAATTTTTCACGTTTATAATAATAATAATCATATTTACCAACCCCTCCGCTTGGTCAGGATATGACACAAGTTCGATTTTTAAGCGGAGTTAACAGGTTTGAATTCAGAGTTTTCCTTCTCCTATATTAGTTGCCTTACCAAGGCAGAAGAACCTAGTCTGTCCTACTATTTACCCATAGCTGGAGGGAGAATAATTGGATTCATACCTTTCCCAAGGGTATTAGTGCTATGTGAAATGCTATCAGTCTCGTCCAGGATTTGAACTCGTGTGGCCGTGTCCATTTCCTACGACGATAACCATTACACGACGGGCACCTCCAAGTTTATTATTAATTGATAAAATTTTTCTCTTTAGCTTCTTTATAGATTTTTACGCCATTTAAGGTTGCATTATTTTAAGTTTTTAAGGTTGCATTATTTTAAGTTTTTCTAATTTAAGCTTTTTTTAAAAAAGTAATGAAGAGTCTTTACAATAAATGTTCTGCAAGGTACGCTGCCGTAATAGTCTTTTAGGAATATAAAAAAAAATGATCATTCCTTTAGCACATGCTTGGCATTGAATGGAGCCGTTAAAACAAGCTACTTCAGAACGACAGTCATTCGAATGAGATCCTGAAGAAAGAGATCCGATAGATCGAGAGTTGTTAGGACGTGGACCGTTAAAACAAGAACTGTGAGAACGTGAGCTTTTAGAACCAGAGCCGTTAGAACAAAGGCTGCCTGAACGAGAACCGTTAAAAGAAATGTCATAATAACGAGGTTCGTCACAATCCGATTTTGTTGAATCTTCTATAAAAAGTACAGGCATGTTATATTCCTGTTTTCTCTAATCAAGAACATTTTATTTAGTTTGTTATTTGAATCATCACTCATGCTAAAATACATTTCTGATGGTTGGTTGGTTGGTTGGGTTTTATGGCATATCAGCCTTTGTAGGTTATCTAACACCAAATCCATTTTATGTAAATAATCAGTTCTATATAAAACAATTCAGTTTAGCATGAGTACACAGATTAATTGTCAAAAACATTTCTATTTCAAACAATTCAGTGTATTCAAGCATTATATATAACAATTCAGTTTAGTGTAAGTACAGATTCAATGTCAAAAATAGTTCAATTTAAAACAATTCAGTTTAGCAAAAGCACGCAGTTTAAATGCAAGTAAAATTTAATTGTAAAAAACATTTCTATTTCGAGCTATTCAGTTTAGTCAAGCAATTCTACTTCAGCTAATTCAGTTTAGTAAAAGTACAGATTTTTTTTACAGAGTTACATGTCAGAACAGTTCTATGTTAAAAAATTTAGTTTAGTGTAAATACAGTTTCAATGTAAAAAGCCCCCAGTTCTATTTGAAAAAAATCAGTTTAGCACAAGCACGCAGTTCGAATGTAAGCACGGTTCAATTGTCAAAAAAAAAATTCTATTTCAAGATATTTAGTTTTGCATAAGTATACCGTTAGTTTTATTTAACCCATAGATAGGGCCCTATCAAGTGCTACCAGTCCAGGCCAAAGTGGACCTGGGAGCGATGGCAATAAAGGGGTACTCCGCAATCCCCAATGCTCCAGCATTGCTGAAACCTCACCATCAGATTGTTTAGTGTCATATCCAGGACACTGATTGGGGGAGTCTTACCCCTCTGCAGAGGTGCAGTTAGTGTATTCTACAGCCCCCAGCCGACTGGGCAAATACATTTCTGAATCATTTCATGTGGCTAGGAATACTCAAACCCTGTAGAATGATGATTAGATCCTGAGAATGATACTCTACTGCACTTGTGAGTATTCCTTCATTAGTATTACTAGTAGTGGTAGCATCTGCTCAAGTCCCACCTACATCTCAAATAGATTTATAAAAAACTATTCATATTCGAGAGAAACACTTGATGTCATATAAGTGTAAATTACGTGGTGTATTCAATAAGTTTCCAGACTTCTTTTGTACAGGTATTTAAAATTGTTGTAGACTCTTGAAAATTTAGTGTCTTATTGCTATACATCTTATGAGATGACTGACTAATTTTTATGATTTCAGGTTCAATTGAACAGCTACAGCAGGAATTGGAATACACCCTACTAAATCCTGATTGTCACAACTGGTGAATTTCAAAACTGTAATCTGCACGTGAGGAAGAACGATATGCAATAAAATTCTGTTTTAAACTTGGAAAAAAATGCCACAGAAACGTATGGAATGCTTCAGACTGCTTTTGAAGCATCTTTCATGAATCGAGCATCAGTTTTTGAGTGGTATAAGAGATTCAAGGAAGGCAGAGAGTCTGTGAGGGATGATGAGAGGTGTGGGAGGAGTAAGGAAGTTAATACACCAGAGTTGATTGGCCAAATGTTTAGGCTTAGGGTTAGGGTTACTATGTTGAGGTTTTAAGGGAGTTCAGGAAGAGATTCCGTCAGAAGAGGCCAGCACACTTCAAATCGGCTCAGTAGCATTTCCACCTGGACAATGCACCAGTCTACAACACCATCCTTGTCACAGACTATTTAACCAAGATGGGCATCAACACAGTTCGTCACCCTCCCTATAGTCCAGACCTTGCTCCCTGTGACTTTTAGTTATTCCCTAAGCTCAGAGACTGTCGTTATGAGACAGTTGAGGAGATGAAAGAGGCTGTGACGAAGGCCATTGACGCACTCACACAAGAGGACTTCGATGGGGCCTTCCAGAAGTTGTTGGAACGGTACAACAAGCGCATTGCAACCGGAGGTGATTACTTCGAAGAGGACTAGTTTCATATGTGTACTATCAATAAAAGTGCCCATACGAAAAAAGTCTGGAAACTTATTTAATGATCCTGGTACCTGAAGTAAGGATAGTTACAGGAAGCTATTTGGTTTCGATGTTTAATGGCATATCCAGCTTCGTGTGTTATTTAATGCCAAAGACATCCTTATAGAAAAACAGTGGAAGTATTTAAACAATAGATAAGGGGATAAGGGGATTCCTAGTTCTTACAATAGTTTTAATAGAAAGTGAACATAATAATACGACTGGAGTTTGAACTCGCTTACAAAGATATTACAGTCCAACACGTCAGCCACAATATCACGGGAGTCGGTATCTCTCCCCACTTTTCCCACTCTCTCTCTCTCTCTCTTGCAGCAATTATTGTTTTCTCTGATATACTGCCTTTAGATCTTAACAACGATGAACATGTATATATATATAAATAGTCTAATATCTTTATATGTCTACAGTGACGCTTGTGTGGAATAACGAAGAGATCGGAGGGAGAGTTCACGCGCACGGAAGGACCGTCAGGAGTCGGAACTGCCAGCGGGATCTACTTCAGCCCAAAATTCTCGACCTTATATGGTCTTAAAATCCCCACACGACCATAGGCAACGTTTGTCCTTCATTGGTCACGGCCCACACCTACTCAATGCTTGCCCTTCACTGGCCACGCCTTACATCCATGCAATACTTGTTTCCGGATATCTGTCAACAACATCCGCTGGGTTCATCGCAGGTCAAGTTTATATATTACATTACCGATGATTATCATGAGTAACTTAAAACTATATAAATGTGTTTTAATAAATGACTATTATCAAATAGAAATAATTATTTGAATCCATATCATTATTAGTAAAAAAAAAAAAGTTGGCGACCGTAGTCGAAGGTGAACCGAAGGCTCCCTTTTCGATAGCTACTACACCAAGGTGTAGGGTAGGGCGCAACCCCTTTACCTGGCTGGCTCCACTATCATTATTAGTGAGTAAGTAAATTAGAGTTGGCGACCATCGTCGATGGGCGACCAAAAGGTTCCCTTTTCAATAGCTACCACGCCAAGATGTAGGGGAGGGCACTACTTCTTTCCCTGGATTGATCCACTTTACCCTTGATAATTACCTTATATTGCTGAGTGTTTAGCAAGGAGGTATCAAGTTCCATTTTTAAAGTCTTTGGTATGACTCGACCTGAGATTGAACCCAGGTCTCCTAGACCATTGGCGCAAATTTTGTTTGATTTTACAGAACATCAAACATTGTAGGTTATTGAATGCCAAATCCGTTTTTATACATATAAGCAGTTCTATTTCCAGCAATTCGGTTTAGCATAAGTATAGTTTTTAGTTACACACAAAAGAAAACAGTTTTATTTCAAACAATTCAGTTCAATATAAGTAAGCAATTTAAATGTCAAAACAAATCTATTTCAAACAATTCAGTTAAACATAAATACATAGTGTAAGAGTTAAAATCAGTTCTATATCAAACGATTTAGTTTAGTATAAGAATAGTCTTTGTTTACATGGTGTTAAATGTCAAAACAGTTCTATATCAAACAATTCAGTTTAGCATAAGTACACAGTTTAGTTTTATTTGACCTATCAGGTTTTACCACTTCGGGCCAGAGTGGACATGGAAGAGATGGTAATAAAGGAGTACTCTGCATTCCCCAAAGCTCCCCTGGAAACTTTCCATCTGATTGTTTAGTGTCATATGCAGAACACTCGTTATTGTGAGGGGGGGTTACCTCTCTGCAGAGATGCTGTCTGTTTATTTAACGCAGAAGGTAGCAGTGCAGTAACTGCCGTGACTCTACTGACAGCAATGATTACTTCCCATAGCACATACGAAAAATATTACAAAACTTTTATCTCATCAGAGTAAATTTCCTTTTTCAAGGTAATCTTTTCTTGGGCTGTACTTAATTATGGGTCATTCTACATGTGCTTACATATGTAATATAATGGTCAAGGGATTTCGTTTTATATATCTTGCCTTTGGGTTTAGTTAGGCTGAGAACCTTTCGGCTCAGCTCATAGGTTAGTTAGGTGCAAACACGAGGGCAGATGTTCACGCGCGTGCGCGGAGCAGACGTGTCATTCAGAGATCATATTTACCAACCCCTCCGCTCGGGCAGGATATGACACAAGGTCAATTTTTTAAGCGGAGTTTAACGGGTTTGAATTCAGAGTTTTCCTTCTCCTAGACTAGTTGCCTAACCAAGGCTGAAGAACCTAGTCTGCCCTACTATTTACCCATAGTTGGAGGGAGAATAATTGGATTCAAACCTTTCCCAAGGGTACTAGTGCTATTTGAAATGCAATCAGTCTCATCCAGGATTTGAACTCGCGTCGCCGTGTCCATTTCCTACGACGATAACCATGACACCACATTCAGAGATATCACAATAAGAATCCCAGATAGAGGATGTGACCAGGGACGTGAGTGACGTCACGCACCGGAAGCGTGGGCTGAGATTTGAAAAGTCAGTTAGTTGAGTCTTGCCGCCGGAAGAAGACGGTTGATTTTGGAAACTCGCCGAGGTCTTGTGTCAGGTGCGCACGTGGTTTGGGGTAGATGGAAAAGTCAGGTGTATCTCTCTCCTTATGTCGGAAAACCTTTAAACTCAAAGGTAATTAAAAGTTTCGTACCTGAACTAAGAAGTCGTAAGTGTTTTTGTGTTTCGGGCTAG
>CAUZXS010001859.1:37500-48685 GCA_963585895.1 Sepioteuthis lessoniana
GCTCCTCTTCTGGATAGCCCAGTTGTCTAGGTCTGTAGAATACACCGACTACATCTCTGCAGAGGTGTAAGTTATCCCACTATATATGTCCTGTATATGGCAGCAAACAATCTGCTGGTGACGCTTCAGTGATGCTGGAGCTTTGGGGAATGCAGAGTGCCCCTTCATTGACATCGCTCCCAGTTATAGCTGAAACACCCGATAGAATCTTATCTATGGGTGAAATAGAACTGTTTGACATTTAACTGTGTGCAAACAAGTGACTTAGGTTAAATTGAATTGTTAGAAATAGAATTGTTTGACCAAATACATTTGAATCCATCACCATACACACAGACAGTCATAGTCAAAATCAAAAAAAAAAAAAAAAACCTCCATCATCCATATTTACCAAATCCTCCGCTCGGGCAGGATATGACACAAGGTCAATTTTTAAGCGGAGTTTAACAGGTTTGAATTCAGGGCTTTCCTTCTCCTAGACTAGTTGCCTCACCAAAGCTGAAGAACTCAGTCTGCCCTACTATTTACCCATAGCTGGAGGGAGAGTAATTGGATTCATACCTTTCCCAAGGGTATTAGTGCTATGTGAAATGCAATCAGTCTTGTCCAGGATTTGAACTCGTGTCGCCATGTCCATTTCCTACGACGATAACCATTACACCACAGGCACCTCCATCATCACTTAAACGTACATCTACCTCCATCTCCTTTTTCTCCTTATTTGGCTCATATTTTAAGACGTTCTCCCTCCATTTTATACCTTTATTTACTCTGTTTTCTTATCTATTTCCTCTTTTGCTTGAAAGTAGAAAAACTACAAAATATTTTGTCTGATGAAATTCTTTGAATAAACAAGAATGAAATATCACTCCAACAAAACTTCCGTAAGTGTTTGATTTATTCATCTTTCCACATATTTTTACCATTTAACTGCGTGTGAATAAATGACTGATGTTAAATTGAATTGTTAGTGATACATAGCAATAACTGGAACCATTTACCTATGGAATTATGCTAAATTGAATTGTTAGAAATAGAACTGTTTGATCATTTAACTGCGTGTAAATAAATAACTGATGTTTAATTGAATTTTTAGTGATACATTACGATACTTGGAGCGATCTATCTGGGTGTAAGTGTTGTGGGAGCCTTACCCATCTTACCATAATGGACTCTTCTCACCATTATTAGTACCAGACATTTCGCTACCAGAGAGGCAGATCAATATCGGTGTTATCCGAACAGTCTATTTGTCTCCATTTTATCGCTTGGTCATTTAAAGAATTGACCAAATTACCGTATAAGGGGAATGGATTTGGTGTTTCTCCCGTTTGATAGGATTTTTACAGCAGAGCATGGATTCACGAAACTTTTTCTTTCTTCTGAAGTATTTTTTTTCTTTCATGTCTTTGTTTGATGGTGTCCGCTTCAAATATTTCCTAGTACTTGTAGTTTCCCCTTTCATTAATTGTTCAGATTCTTTCCTGGTCTTGGAGTTCTATTTCTTTCGTTATTTCTCTTTCCCCACTTTTCATTATAAGCATAGCTCATTTTTTCTATGTCGAATTTTATATTCTGGCAGCATATTCTTACCATTTGTAGAAAAAAAATATGGAGTTCTTCAGGTGGTGTCCTCGTGGTGTAATGATAAAAGGGATGTCCTGCGGAATCGTAGTAAGCGAGTTCGTACTCCAGTCGCGCTATTACGTTCGCTTTCGGACAAATACCCTTGGGAAAAGTATGAACCCCCTTATCCTCCCAGCTATGGGTTAAATAGTACCACTACTGTTCTTCTAGAAGAATAGCTTTGGCATTAGATAACCTACAAAGGTTGATATGCCCTTAAACAAAGAAACCAAGTTCTTCATTTTTAATATATGTACTCACAAGAGTTTTTCATATCACGGTTAGCTGATAGTCTTTCACTTGAGTTTAAGTGACAGCAATTCTCTTCAAGTCTGCAGGACTCTTCTCAGTATTCTGGCCGATCTTAATCATGCAATAGTCTGAATAGTCTCTACTTGTCCTCTGATTTCTTAGACTTCAAGTCTCTTTATTAACCCTTTAGGGATCGCTCCAAGGACACTCATTTCAATTGCTAGTTCTCTAGCAAGGTCTAGATGTTTATCTTTTCTTTATGCTTTCTTTTATTTTTATTCTGTGGTTTGTTAGGATGGTATTATTATTTTGCTCTTTGAGAGTTTTTCACATCAGCGTTAGCTGATGGTCTTTCACTGGAGTTTGCGTGATTGCAAGTTTCCGCAAGTCTTCGGGACTCTTCGCAGTATTCTGGCCGATCACAATAATGTAATAGTTTGGATGGTCTCCACACGTCCCCTTATTTCCAAGTCCTCCAGCCCCTTTATTAATCCGTCGGTGACAGTAACAAGAGCACCAATTATAATTGGTATAAACGTTACTTTCATATTCCAGTTTTGTTTTTTTTTTCAATTCCTTAGCAAGGTACAAGTATTTATCCTTCTTTTCGCTTACTTTCAATGTGATCAGCCGGAACAGTAAAGTCTACTATTTTGCAAGATCTCTTTTTTTTTGTTGATTATCATAAAGTCGGGTTTTCTGGCCGAGATCAGGTAATGCGTTTGTATATTAAAATCCCAAAGGAGTTTACGTGTCTCATTCTCCACAATAGCTACTGGGTTGTGCATGTACCATTTGTTTGCATAATTATCATTATTAGTATTATTATTCCTTTTCGAGTTTTTCACACCAGCTTAAGCCGATGATTTCTCACTGGAGTTCAAGTGACAGCAAGTCTTCTCAAGTCTCCAGGACTCTTCTCAGTATTCGGGCCAAATTCAACAATGCTGTAATTTGGACGTTCTCCATTTGTCCTGCTATTTCCCAGAACTCCTACCAAACCTTTAATGACTTTATTATTATGAGTTTTTCATCAGCGTTAGCTGACGGTCTTTCATTGGCTTTTGAGTGACAGCAAATCTCCTCATGTCTCCAGAACTCTTCTCAGTATTCTGGCGGTTCTCAATAATGCTGTAGTTTAGACGTTCTCCACTCGTCCGCCAACTTCCAAGTTCTCCAGTCCCTTTTGTAATCCTTTGGTTACTGTTCTAAACGCACCATTTGCAATTGGTATAATTGTCACCTGCATGTTCCATAGTTTTTTCAATTCACTAGCAAGATCGAGGTACTATCCTTCTTTATTATTATTATTATTATTATTATTATTATTATTATTTTGAGAGTTTTTCACACCAGCGTTAGCTGATGGTTTCTCACGGGAGATTGAATGAGAGCAGTTCTCTACAAGTCTCCAGGACTCTCCGCAGTATTTTGGACGATCTCAACAATGCAGTACTTCTTTAATATATTATAATTATTCTTATTTTACTTATTTGAAAGATTTTGGCACCAACATTTGCGGATAGAATTCCACTGAAGTTTAAGTGACAGCAAGTCTCCTTAAATCTCCAGAACTCTTCTTTGTATTCTGGCTGATTTCAGGAATACTGTTGTTTGGATGGATTCCACTCGTCCACTTTTTTGCTAGTCCTTAAGTGCCTGTACTAATCCTTTGTTGACTGTACTAAGAACACTAATTACATTTGGTATAAATTTCACTTTCATATTCCTCAGGGGTTTTTTTTTTCAATTCTCCAACAAGGACCTGGTACTTATCATATTTACGCAACCCCTCCGCTCGGGCAGGATATGACACACGGTCAATTTTTAAGCGGAGTTTAACAGGTTTGAATTCAGAGTTTTCCTTCTCCTAGACTAGTTGCCTCACCAAGGCTGAAGAACCTAGTCTGTCCTACTATTTACCCATAGCTGGAGGGAGAATATTTGGATTCATACCTTTCCCAAGGGTATTAGTGCTATGTAAAAAGCAATCAGTCCAGGATTTGAACTCGTGTCGCCGTGTCCAATTCCTGCGACGATAACCATTACACCACGGGCACCTCCTGGTACTTATCTTCCTTTTCACTTTTTTTCAATTTTATTATTTCCTTATTTATTTATTTATTCATTAGTTTGTTTGTTTTGCGATGAAAGGAAATCTCGCGAGAGGTATCAGAAAACGTATGTATATAATTACCAACCCATCCCCGCACGTGCTGGGTGGGACATAAGGTCAATTTCCTAAGTGTAGTTTAAAAGGTCTGAATTAGAGATTTTCCTAGCTCACTCGATATACCAAAGTTAAAGAGCCCAGTCTGGCCCACTATTTGCCCATAGATGGAGGCAAAATAGATGGGTGCATACCTTTCGCCGAGTTCATTTCCAGCAACGATAGCCATTACACACCCGACAAAAAATGCAGGAAAAAGAAAAAAATATCATCAATTTCAAATTAATGTTTGTATGTTTGGGTTTTATGGCATTCAACCTTTGTAGGTTATTTAATGCCAAATCCATTTTTATACATATAAACAGTTCTATTTACATAATTCAGTTTAGCGTAAGTACGCAATTTAATTATCAAAACCATTTATATTTCTAGATATTCAGTTCTAATTGAAACAAGTATAGTATTTGTTTAGAGACAGTTAAATGTCCAAACTGGGTGTCCTCGTGGTGTAATGGGTAAAGCGAGGGACTGCAGAATCGTAGTAAGCGAGTTCGTACTCCACTCGCGCTATAACGTTTACTTTCGAGCAAATACACTTGGGAAAGGTATGAATCCTCTTATCCTCCCAGTTATGGGTTAAATAGTACCACTACTGTTCTTCTAGAATGGCTTTGGCAATAAATAACCTACAAAGGTTTATATGCCATTAAACAAAGCAACCAAACCTAAATGTCAAAACAGTTCAATTTTAGACCACTCAATTGAGCATAAGTACAGTTCTCTTTCAAATAATTCAGTTAAGCAAAGAAAAACAGTTCCATTTCAAACAATTCACGAGTAGCATTAATACTCAGTTTAAATGTTAAAATAGTTCTATTCCAAGCAATCCAGTTTAGCATAAGTACGCAGTTTAAACATCAAAACATATCTATTTTAAGTAATTCAATTTGGCATAAGTACGCAGTTTAGTTCTATTTGACCCATTGATAGGACCCTTTCAGGTGCTACAACTCCAGGCCAGAGTGGACCTGGTAGCGATGACATGAACGTGTACTGTGCATTGCCTAAAGCTGCCGTATTACGGGAACCTTACCATCAGATTGATTATTGTCATATCCACGACATACGTTGTTGGGGGTGACTTATCCTTAGCAGAGATGAAGTCAGTGCATTCTTCAGCCTCAGCCGACAGGGCAACTTTCACTCTCTCCCTCTCTCTCACACCCTAACTTTTGTCCATCCTATTCTCTCTCTCTCTCATTCTCACTCTCTCTCTCTCTCGTTCTCTCTCTCACTCTCTCTCTCTCTCTCTCATTCTCACTCTCTCTTTCTCTGTTCTCTCTCTCGTTCACTCTCTCTCTCTCTCTCTCTCAGTCTTTGATCCACATTTCAAATCAATCTCTCTGTTCCTATCACTTTCTTTGTTCCTTCCTTCCTTTTCATCTATCTATCTACCTATCTATCTTTTATTAAAACGTATCGAGTGGAGGTGCCCGTCGTGTAATGGTTATCGTCGTAGGAAATGGACACGGCGACACGAGTTCAAATCCTGGACGAGACTGATTGCATTTCACATAGCACTAATACCCTTGTGAAAGGTAAGAATCCAATTATTTTCCCTCCGGCTATGGGTAAATAGTAGGGCAGACTAGGTTCTTCGGCCTTGGTAAGGCAACTAGTCTAGGAGAAGCAAAACTCTGAATTCAAACCTGGTAAACTCCGCTTAAAAATTGACCTTGTGTAATATCCTGCCCCAGCGGAGGGGTTGGTAAATATGATTAAAACGTATCAATCTATAGGTCGATTTATCAAGCTATTTTTTTGTTCACTTTATTTTTTTCTTTTCTTTTTGTCTATATATCTATCAACCCATCCATCTATTTATCTACTTCATTCTGCTTTTACTTACCTATGTTTATATCTATCTATCTATCTATCTATCTCAGTCTGTTTATACCTATTTCAGTTTGCCCAGTCCATTGTGGCTGTAGAATACACCGACTGCACCTCTACAATGGAGTAAGACACCCACACCAACGAGTGTCCTGTATAGGACACTAAACAATCTGATGGTGAGGTTCCAGTGATGCTGGAACTTTGAGGAATGTGGAGAACTACTTCATTGCCATCGCACCTTGGTCAACTCTGGCCCGGAGTGGTAGCTCCTGATAAGGCCCTATCTATTGGTTAAATAGAACTAATCTGCGTACTTATGCTAAACTAAATTACTTGAAATAGAACTGTTTTGACATTTAAACTGCGTGCTTATGCGAAACTGAATTGTTTGAAATAGAACTGTTTTTGACATTGATTGGCCTAGCGGTTAGAGTGTTCGCCAATGGCCCGGGAGACCTGGGTTCAATCCCAGGTCGAGTCATACCAAAGACTCAAAAAATGGTACTTGATGCCTCCTTGCTTAACACTCAGCATTATAAGGTGTGGATCAAGGGTAAAGTAGAGCCATCCAGGGAAGGAGTAGCGCCCTCCCCTACATCTGGGTGTAGTAGCTATCGAAAACCTTTGGGTTACCCTCGACTATGGTCGCCAACTTTACTTACTTTTACTTATGCTAAGCTGAATTCTTTGAAATAGAACTGATTATTTATATAACAATGGATTTGGCATTAAATAACCAACAAAGGTTGATATGCCATAAAATCCAACCAACCAACCTATTTCTGTTTCTATCTATCTATCTATTTGTTCGTATCACTTCTTTTGTTCTTTCTTTTTATCGATCTAATCTATATATCGACCTGTCTCATTCTTTTCGGATTCATTTGAACACAACTATATTGTATCCAGGTTTTTAATTTTAAATATGGACAAATTTTACATAAATGACAGAAATGTCCATAGCCAACTCACACAAGAATATAACTCATTGTTCTATCTCTCGACTTATGTAAGAAAAATATGACTGAAGATACCACTCGGTTTATACACGGATAAAATGAAAAACCATAGCACGCGAATTATCCACAAATTAGGACGAATGAACCTTGAGGTCAGTTTAGACAAAAATAATCATGAATGAATAACTTTGACGTTTGACTTGTACACGATTACAAACGAATAGGCATTGGCCACGTTTCCACACTAGACGGAACCTCTCTGAAACCGGTAGACAAATTCACCTACCTAGGAAGCAGTGTCTCATCAACCGAAAAGGACATCGACACACGGCTAACGAAGTCTAACGAGTCTGCCCTACTATTTACCCATAGCTGGAGGGAGAATAATTGGATTCATACCTTTCCCAAGGGTATTAGTGCTATGTGAAATGCAATCAGTCTCGTCCAGGATTTGAACTCGTGTCGCCGTGTTCATTTCCTAGGACGAAAACAATTATACCACGGGCAATTTATGCCCAAATGAAACTGATTGGACGTACGCTTGACTTGTCCATGACTAAAAACCAATGACTACAGTACTCGACTTATACACGAATTAAAAAGAATAGTCTTTGCAATCGACTTACACATATTGTAATTCTTTTTTTTTTTTCGGCCATCGAGTATTAAGTAAAAATGAATTTATTATGTTTAATGCAAAACGTCTGCAGTCTGACAATGAAAGATGAGTTTCTCAAAGAACAAAGCCACTTTTAAAAATGGCTGACGGAATTTCAGCAAATAAAAAAACAATAAATGAAGAAAAAAAAAGGTAAAAAAAAAAAAAGACTTGAGTCTTGATTTCGTTTTTTGGTCAGACATGCTGGAATATGTTTTGTTATGAATATTAAATCAAAAACAAAAAACAAAAACATAAAAACAAAAACAACAACAAATAAAAACAGCTGCTTTTCACAGGAATATTTTTTTCTTTTTCTTCTTTTGTTTTTCGACTTGCAACGCTAAAAATCCCATAAAAGAATTTATTCTTTAAAAAATTTCTCATACTGTTTTTAATTTAAAAAAAACCCTGTAAAACTTTTAAATCTCTCGAGTTGGAATTAAATAAATGTATAGATTTACATACGCCACCGGTCAACAGAAAGAATCATTTGGATCGAGATCTTGTAAAAGAGGTGCTCGTGGTGTAATGGTTATCAGCGTAAGATGTTGACTCGGCTTCCCTATTCCAAATTCGGAATGAGACAATTTGTATTTTGCATAGTATTAATTCCCTTATGTAGGTTGGTTGGTTTGGTTTTTATGGCATATCAACCTTTGTAGGTTATTAAACCCCAAATCCATTTTTATGTAAATAATCAGTTCTATATCAAGCAATTCAGGTTAGCATGGATACACAGTTCGTCAATAACATTTCTATTTCAAACTATTCAGTTTATTCAAACCGTTCTAATTCAGTTAATTCAGTTTAGCGTATATACAGATTTTGTTTACGCAGTAAAATGACAAAACAATTCTATATATAACAATTCAATTTAGTGTAAGTACAGTTTCAATGTCAAGAACAGTTCCATTTCAGACAATTCAGTTTAGTATAATCATGTAGTTTTAATATAAGTACAGTTTAATTCTGAAAAACATTTCTATTTCAAGCTATTCAGTTTAGTCAAGCAGTTCTAATTCAGCTTATTCAATTTAGTATAAATACAGATTTGTTTACACAAAGTTAAATGTCAAAGTTTTATACTAAACAAATCAGTTTAGAGTAAGTACAGTTACAATGTCAGAAAACAGTTCCATTTCAAATAGTTCAGTTTAGCATAAGCGCGCAGTTTAAATGTAAGTACGGTTTCAGTTTAGCATAAGCACGCTGTTTAAATGTAAGCACGGTTTAATAACATTTCTATTTCAAGCTATTTCAAGCTATTCAGTTTAGCATAAGTACTCAGTTGAAATGTCAAAACGGTTCTATTTTAAACAATTCAGTTTAGCATGAGTTTTCCGTCAGTTCTATTTAACCAATAGATCGGGCCCTATCAGGTGCCACCATGCCATTCTGTGCTATGCTACAGAAGTTGGAGAACCCAGTGTTGGCTGTGAGAATATTTCTGCGAACACAAAATCTTTAACATCTAACCGCCTTACTTCCCAAAATGGAATCTCCTTCATTATGTGTGGGGCGCAGTTGAGCAAATGGCTTACAAAATCCTAAGAACATCAAATATGAATCGAGGTTCAGAAATACGGTAGCATTTACCAATTGAAACAAGGGAACCATTGGGAGGGCTTGCAGGAAATTTCGAAGTGGTCTGGGGGCCGTGGTTGAAGTCATTGACAATTTCTTGGAATAAATTTAATCGACAGTATTTTAAGATATTTTCATGTAATTTTCGATAATATATCCGATAAAGTGAGATGTATGTGCTATTTTAATTTTTGCTTCATTTAGATAACAATTGACCCATCGCAAACTGTATATGTTTGTACATCTATATCGTATCAACAATGACTACAACTGTTACTTATTGACCATTGACAGAGCCGTCATGCTCCAGCTGTGGAAACGAGGCGTTGGTGTAAGCAGCTCACGTGGGTTGACAGCCGTACGAGAGAAATAAAGTGAGAGCTATATTTTTATAAACAAGTGTCATAGTCATTCTGTAATCATGCTACACAACACAAGAACTGTCATCTAATGCAAAAGTACTTTTTAAATTCCAGTTGAATAAAACGGTTATAATTAGGTGTTGTTTATTACCAAATTATACAGTATTATAAAGTAATGATATTACTTTTAATTGTGAAAAGATCGTTAAATGAGTAAAGTCCAAAATGTCAAAGGAATTTGAAAATGGAAATACTCAGTGGCACCTTTTTCAATATTGATGGATCTTTTAATTTCTTAAAAGACTGTCAGCATGACCTTCTTCACTGACCTCGTCGTGCAGAACTTTTTCTTTACTTGAGAGTCAGTATGGTTCTACTCGATGGACTGCCTTTTAGAAGTCGCAAACCTATTTATAGCCTTGCCTCGTCTGCTGGGGCTGTAGAATACATCGACTGCACCTCTGCAGAGGGGGAAGATCTCGCAACGAGTGTCCTGTATATGACACTAAACAATCTGATCGTGAGGTTCTAGAAATACTGGAGCTTTGAAAATGCGGAGTACTCCTTCATTGCCATCACTCCTAGTTCCACTCTGGCCTGGCGTGGTATCACCTGATAGGGTCCTATCTATGGATCAAATAGAACTAAACTGCGACTTAATGGCTTGAAATAGAACTGCTTTTGTTTGCTAAGCTGAATTGTTTAAAAGTAGAAATGTTTTTGACATTGAAACTGTACTTACACTGATGTAAATTGTTTGAAGCGGAACTGTTTCATTAAACTGAATAGCTTGAAATGGAAATGGTTTTGACAATTAAATTGTGTACTTATGCTAAACTGAAATATTTGAAACAAAACTGTTTATTTGTATAAAAATGGAATTCGGATATCAACCTACAAAGGTTAATATGCCATAAACCCAAAATAAATAAACATGTCTACCCATAAAAAATTTAAACAAAATTTGGATCATCTGGTTTGAAATTTTCAGCCAAGAAAGATTTGATGAGATACCTCTGTTCTAGCTTCGAGAATTTTGCTCGGTTTGCAGCCATTTTGAATAGCCTTAAAAGATATTTCATTGTAATTAACATAATTATTTTCTATGAACCAAATCCAACTAATACAGAGTTTAGTTTTATGAAAAAGATTTTCTGAGAAAAGGGTTACTCCGCATTCCTCTATCTTCCAACATTACTGAAACTTCACCATCAGATTGTTTAGTGACATATCGAGGACACTCACTGCGTTGGGGTGGGGAAAGGGTCTTACCACTCTACAGAGAAGCAGCCGGTGTATTCTGTAGCCCCAGTGACCGGACAAGGCAAAAATTTGCATCTAAACAGAAAATCCCTCACTTCTGAAATAATTTTTCTCGGTAAATAATAAAGTTAGCGACCATAGTCGAGGGTGACCCGAAGGCTCCCTTTTCGATAGCTACTACACCAAGGTGTAGGGGAGGGCGCTACTCCATTCCCAGGATTGCTCCACTTTACCCTTGAACCGTACCTTATAATGCTGAGTGTTAAGCAAGGTGGTATCAAGTACCATTTTTAAAGTCTTTGGTATGACTCGACCTGGGATTGAACCCAGGTCTCCCGAGCCATTGGCGAACACTCTAACCGCTGGGCAAAAAAAAAAAAATGTTAGACGAGTACTCTCTCTCTCTCTCTCT
>CAUZXS010001860.1:0-55000 GCA_963585895.1 Sepioteuthis lessoniana
GGTTCTTTGTGAGGGCGTGAGAGGGATATATATGTATACATACACACATATATAGAAAGACTTAGCTAGCTAGCTAGATAGATAGATAGATAGAGAGAGAGGGGGGGAAAGATAATGAGAAAGAGAAAGAATGAGAGATAGAGAGATTGATAGAAAGTGAGGGAGAGAGAGATTCTTTGTGTGTACTTTAGAGGGATATATATATATATATATATATATATATATATATATATATATATATATAAAGACGTAGATAGATCGATCGACCGAATGAGAGAGACACAGAGAGAGAGAGAGAGAGAGAGAGAGAGAGAGAGAGAGAGAGAAGATATCATGGAATGGTAAATCATCCAGTCTACTGATAGAACTAAAATCTCCCATTGCAATAACAGAAAACGAACCAAATGGAAAATAGTCTGATATGAACGCTTCAGTTATCAAGACTGGATGTTTGAAATTTTTGAAATGTCGCTCACAGATACTCAAACAAAAAGAGAAAAATACTTTTATATATACTAGCTGGCGTATGCCCTACTTTCAGTGTTGACAAGGTAAAACGTATTCTACTAATAATTGTATTGTAAATGATAACGGAACTAGTTTTTACTATATTTTGGTAGTACGTGAGGTACAATTTAGCAGCTGGGGATGTTTTTGATGAGTTCGTTTAAGTGACGAACCACAATGATTTATGAGATGCCAAACACGTCTGATACTCCGGATTTGCCTCTATACGACCTCGGAATCCACGATTTTAGGCCTTTCTAATTTGTCTAATCATCGGGGCATCTTGCAAACTGAGCAAAATTTCTGGAACCATCTTGTTACTTCATAGTGATCAACAGAGCCTTCACCTTTGGTTTGGTTTTATGGCATATCAACCATTGTTGGTTATTCAATGCCAAATCCTATATATATATATATATATATATATATATATATATATATATATATATATATAATTTGTTTTGGTTGAATTTTATGGCATATTAACAATTGTCGGTTATTTTATGCCAAATCCTCTTTTTAATATATATTATATATATATATGATTTGGTTTGTTTGGGCTTTATAGCATATCAACCATTGTAGGTTATTTAATGCCAAATCCTCTTTATACATATATATTAAATATATATGATTTGGTTTGGTTGGGTTTTATGGCATATCAACCATTGTAGGTTATTTAATGCCAAATCCTCTTTATACATATATATTAAATATATATGATTTGGTTTGGTTGGGTTTTATGGCATATCAACCATTGTAGGTTATTTAATGCCAAATCCTCTTTATACATATATATTAAATATATATGATTTGGTTTGGTTGAGTTTTATGGCATATCAACCATTGTAGGTTATTTAATGCCAAATCCTCTTTATACATATATATTAAATATATATGATTTGGTTTGGTTGAGTTTTATGGCATATCAACCATTGTAGGTTATTTAATGCCAATTCTTTTTTATACATATATATTGAATATATATGATTTGTAAATACAAATTATTGATAACCTTTTCTTTATGTTAGCCTGTGCCCATTTTTTTTCACACAATTAAATAGTTTCGAGTATTTATATCTTATCCGAATAATACTATGTACTATTCCTGATTTATTTGTAAACAGTTAAAAGGTTTTAAGTATTGCTATGTAACAGTCAAAATTTAACATCAGTCATTTGTTTGCACCCATTTAAAGAGATATACATTTTATGAAAGAGATTAGTTTGTCGGTCAATTAATTTTTGAATGAGTCAGAACAAATTTGATGGCACATTAGTATTGCTATTATTTCTACACAGCTCATCATCATCATGTCGTGCTGGTAGCACGGATATCCCTGACCCTCTCTCGCCACTTCTCCCTATCGTTCATCGCCTTTGGCTGGTCTTCAGGGCTACATCCCGTATCCTCACATAGCTGCTGAATCTACACAGCTAAATGATTTCAACTAGTGCAATCTGTGGTCGCTGGTTCGATCTCCAGTGGTGGAGATTACGGTATACACTTCTGATGAGACCGAATAAGGACGAAACAGCTGTCCAGTGTTTCCATATGTCATGCGTAGGTGTTTGCCGGATTTTCTGGTCGTGGTAATTCAATTCGCAAAATCAAACATTCTTCGTTGTTCAGTTGATAAAGCAGCTGGTGCGTTAGTCTGAAGCAAAACGACAACTGAATTCATTTTTCACCCCGAGTTTATAGTTTATGATGAATTGATTAAAATTATTGAACCGTTTCTCGCAATCGTAGAATGACACTCAGAAGAAATATTAATTTCAACTTAAGAAACTTAAAGAAACGAAAAATTACAATACGCGCACAAAAATACTTAGTATACAAACAACGGCCATTCAACGAATAAAGTTGTATCATACACATGATACAGATATGGGAAACGTACATAGAATGTTCATAACATACACACATAGAACATAGGAATCCCGAAACGCGAAAATCACTTACGACTTCTTAGTTCAGGTACGAAACCTTTTATTACCTTTGAATTAAAGGTTTCGACATAAGGAAGAGAGATGCACAATCTTTCTATGGTGACTTTTCCATCTGCCCCCCCATCAGGTACCGACGCCCGTAGCGCACAAATTCGTCTGGCCTCAGCGAGCCACGAAAGTCGACCCTTCCCGTTCGGAGTCTAGTTCTCAACTACTGACTTTTTAAAATCTCCCCAAACCCTCCGCGCACGCTTCCGGTGCATGACGTCATTCACATCCCTGGTCACATCTTCTCTCTGGGATTTTTATTTTGACATCTGTGAACGATACATCCTCCCCCCGCGCGCGTCAACACCTGTGCTCAAGTTTGCACCTAACTAACCCATATGCTGAGCCGAAAGGTTCTCAGCCTAATTAAACCCAAAGGCAAGATATATAAAACGAAATCCCTCGCCCATTATATTACAAAGTTATCTTTTTCTAAAACGCAAATTCAAACACTGCATTGTTTGGGATGTATTTATTGAAAATTATTTGAATCTTGTAAAAATGATTTGTTTTGAGGCTATTCAAAGTAGGGAAACATCAAACAGAATGCTACAGACTTGAACAGAAGTCTGTCATCAAATTCTTGGAGGCTGAGAAGTGCAAACCATCTGAAATTTACAGAAGAATGAGTGATGTCTACAGAGAAGCATGTTTAAGTAAAAAAAGATGCTCCTGGCTTGAACAGAGGTCTGTCATCAAGTTTTTGGCGGCTGATAAGTGCAAACAATGTGAAATTTACAGAACAATGTCTGATGTGTACAGAGAAGCAGGTTTCAGTGATAAAAATATTTTAAAATGAACTAAATAGTTTAAAGAAAGTCAAAATAATATTCAAGATGAAGACATGCCTGGTATGCCTACGATGGCGAGCTCAGCTGAAATGGTGGATTCAGTTTATGCGCTCCTTTTGCCTGAGAGGAGAGAGGATGTATGATATCTACGCAAAAGAATGTTTTAGTTAAAAATGTTTATATATAGGCCAAACATACATTTACTACAACAAATCTGAGTGAAAATGACAGTCTATGGAGTAGAAAATCACTAACTCTGGTAAAGAAAAAGTTCCGGGAGCAGCGTATGTGACGTGAAAAGGATGTGTAATATAATAGCCGAGGGATTTGTTCATGCTTTTGGGTTTAGTTAGGCTGACAACCTTTCGGCTCAGCACATGGTTTAGTTAGGTGATACCTTGATGCAGGTGGTAACGCATGCGCGCGCACAGAGCGGACATGTCACTCAGAGATGTCACAATAGCCTGAGATGATGAAACGGGTGACAAAGTGCGGGCGATGTCACGCACCGGAAGCGCGGAGGATTTTGGGGATTTTGAAGAAAGTTAAAGAGTTGAAACTAGACGCCGAACGAGGAGGTTCGACTTTTGGGGCTCGCTGAGGTGAGACGAAATTGCGCGCCATGGGTGCCGCACGAGATAGGGGCCAGATGAAGAAGACAGCATAAAAAGATTGTGTCTCTCTCCTTATGTCGAAACCTTTAACTCAAAAGTAATAAAAAGATTTCGTTCCTGAACAAAGAAGTCGTTACGTGTTTTCGAATTTCGAGATTCCTGTGTTCTACGTTATGTATATATGTTACCAACATTCCATGTCCATTTCACCCATTTAGCGCATAGCCATATCACGGATATGCTACAGATGGACCCTTATTGATTTTCTTGAAAAGGTTTAAACTAAAAATCAGTGTTTCTTATTGTCTACTCTATTGGTAGAATTCACTCCAGTTGCGGTAATATGTTCACTTTTGGATTAATACCCGTTGGAAAGGCATGAACTTCCTTACTCCACCCAGCTATGGGTTAAAAACTATAACTTTTGTCCTTCTACAAGGATGGCTTTGGCCTTAAATAACCCACAAAGGTTGATATGCCATTAAACAAAGAAACCTCAAATAATCCCACAGCTGTTCTTCAACAAAGATGGCTTTGGCCTTAAATAACCCACAAAGGTTGATATACCATTAAACAAAGAAACCCCAAATAGTCCCACAGCTGTTCTTCTATATGGAGGGCTTTGGCCATAAATAACCTACAAAGGTTGATATGCCATTAAACAAAGAAACCTCAAATAGTCCCACAGCTGTTATTCTACAAGGATGGCTTTGGCCTTAAATAACCTGCGAAAGTTTCTATGTCATCAAACAAAGAAACCTTAAATACATCGGGAAAGGTATGAACCCCCTTATCCTCCCAGCTATGGGTTAAATAGTACCACTACTGTTCTTCTAGAAGGATGGCTTTGGCATTAGATAACCTAAGAAGATTGATATGCCATTAAACAAAGAAGCCAAACCAAACCATTCCACTTGTTCATAATTCGATTATTCTGGAAGCAAGAGCGAACTATATTAAACAAATCCTAAAAACAGAATCCCACAAAACAGCCGCTGTACAGCCACCTACCACCCATCTCAAAGACCATCCAAATTTGACGAACAAGTCATGCGGGATACTACTGGAGGAGCAAGGACGAACTCATAACTGACATTCTCCAATAGACTCTTTCACATGGACACGAAAGTGTTGAACAAACAGCGAGAAATTATTGATAATAACTCCGTACGGGCACAGGATGTAGTCTAGAAGCGATGGATGATAGAGACAGATGGCAAGAAAGAGTTAGGGAAATCCGTGGGAACAGTACGACATGATGATGAGGATGATATTTATATATCTGCATGGGCAGGATGTGATACAAGGTCAGTTTTTAAACGGAGTATTTACTCAGTCATACATATCAATTTATCTTTTAATATCCGTATAAATAACAAATATTGTAATTTCGTTTTTGGACGAAAAATGGAGGTTTTTTTTTTCACATCTGAAGTGTCGTCTGTTTTTTTTTTCTTTTTTATCTGAAGTCTCGTCTGATTTTATTTGAATTTGTTTTTTTTTTTACTTATATTTTTTCCCGCTTTTTTCTCGCTTCTCTTTGAAAATCTTTGGTGCAATTTTTTTTTTTTCTTTTATCTTTTTGTTATTGTTGTTGCCCGCCTTGATAACTCGTTAGTTCTTTCCTCTAGGACATTCCGTTACACACTTTGACAAAAGAACCAACTGTTAAATAAATAAATAAATAAATAAATAGATAAAAAGAGAACGACCCCCCCCCAAAAAAAAGACAATAAACAAAAAAAAAAAAAAAAAATCTTGCAACCGTGACATCAGACATGCGCACACGACTCAACGCCTCAACGTGAGACCCCCTGAACAAATGGAGTCGATTTTCAAGACGAAGATCAGGCACGCATCACGCTTTAAGGAAGACCTTCTTCATTTCACTTCTTATGTTTTTAGCGTTTCATTCAACTCCATCTCTGACGCAGTGAAGTCACCGGCCACGTGATATCATCTATTCGTTCTTCATTGTTCGTTTTCGCAACGCAAATATATTTAATCTATTTATCAAAGACACAAAAGTTATGTGCTTCGTTTTGAGTCCTCGAATATCCAGTAACCGAGACTCCACGACCGACTAACGAATTAGCAGACGTCTTTCTTGTTTTATTTCTTTTATAAACACGTGTGTGAACATTTACAGCATCGACACTAGTTTAGATAAACTTATACAAAACTAACGACCCGAATCGAAGCGCTATGGGTTTAACACTTTACACCTAAATGAACTTGGTAGTTCTAAATTCCATTTGTATAGTTTCTTTTGTCCGGATGAGAAACCGGGAATATTTTAGAGGTAGATTTTGAGATTTGCTAGGTGCAAGAGGGCGCTTAATTGGGTTCGAGTCTTGGGAACAACATTTTGTTTAAGTAATCGTATTTCTTATCGGTCAATGAGGATTTACTTGTGGAGAGAGAGAGAGAGAGAGAGAGAGAGAGAGAGAGAGAGAGAGAGAGAGAGAATTCAGGTCATGTTTTCTATCTCTGTCAATATGTTTGTATGTATGTATCGATCTACCTTAGTTCCTTCTTTCCTTCCAATCTATCTATATGTATGTATGTATGTATGTATGTATGTATCACGGTCCCTTCCTTCCTTCCTTCCTTCCTTCCTTCCTTCCTTCCTTCCTTCCAATCTATCTATCTATCTATCTATCTATCTATCTATCTATCTATCTTAGTTCCTTCCTTCCTTCCTTCCTATCTATCTATCTATCTATCTATCTTAGTTCCTTCCTTCCTTCCTTCCTTCCTTCCAATCTATCTATCTATCTATCTTCCTTCCTTCCTTCTAATCTATCTTAGTTCCTTCCTTCCTTCCTATCTATCTATCTATCTATCTATCTTCCTTCCTTCCTTCCTTCCTTCCTTCCTATCTATCTATCTGTATGTATGTATGTATGTATCTCGGTTCCTCCTTCCTTCCTTCCTTCCTTCCTATCTATCTATCTATCTTAGTTCCTTCCTTCCTTCCTTCCTTCCTTCCTTCCTTCCTTCCTTCCTTCCTTCCTTCCTATCTATCTATCTGTATGTATGTATGTATGTATGTATCTCGGTTCCTTCCTTCCTTCCTTCCTTCCTTCCTTCCTTCCAATCTATCCATCTATCTAATCATGATCCACTTGCTGTGACTTTATGCCAAGCTTTGATAAATGACAGAACTAGACAATTTTTTCTCAAAAGTGATTGGTTTTATTTTATTATTTTAATGTCGGAAGCCGATGTGCGAAAATATTGCAGCCATTAAAATTCCTGAACGTTTGCTGAAAGTTTACAAGGATGAAATGATAAAAGATACATGTGATCACAGTTAGGCGGTGGGTTGTGTGTTTCAACTGACCATAGTTAGGTAGTGGGTAGTGTATTTCAACTGACCACAGTTAGGCAGTGGGTAGTGTATTTCAACTGACCACAGTTAGGCAGTGGGTAGTGTGTTTCAACTGACCACATTTAGGCGGTAGGTAGTGTTTAAACTGACCACATTTAGGCGGGGGAGTAGTGTGTTTCAACTGACCACAGTTAGGCGGTGGGTTGTGTGTTTCAACTGTGGTGATCTCATTCAACAATCCTGTCAGTTTAATGAAGGGAGCCGTGAAAAAGTAGGTGACTTCCACTAGTCCAGGTTTTTCACTGTGCAATATGCAGGTTGTAGATCATTGCTTGCGAAAAAGCATAACTGATGATGGTGAAAATGTGGGAAAATAGTGTTTGTAGCTGAAAACTTGCTCTATTATTTTGCTCCTTATATACTTTGTTGTTTCCACATGCATACATACATACATGCATACATATATATGTATGTATGTGTACGTGTGTGTGCGTGCGTGTGATTAGATAAGAAAGACACTTTGTGTTTGCCTATTCTATCTTTGTTCCGTTCAATGCTTCGTATGAATCATTTGATTTCTGGATGGACTGAATCCAGGAAAGCACCGTATTTTCCCCACTGGACCATTGGCCTAATGAGTTGAGTGCTCGCCAATAGTCCGTGAGACCAGTGTTCAATCCTGTGTTGAGTCATATCAAAGACTCAAAAAATGGCACTTGATGCTGCCTTGCTTAACACTCAGCCTTATAAGGTACAGTTCAAGGGTAAAAGGGAGCAATCCAAGGAAAGAAAAGGAGTAGCGCCCTTCCCTGCAACTCGATGTAGTAGCTATCGAAAAGGGAGCCTTCGGGTCATCCTTTGACTATGGTCGCCAACTTTACTTACTTTATTTACTTACAGCCCCATTATAAAAACTTATTTCAAACAAAAGAATTAGACTAACCACAACGTGGCAAATTAACAACAACATTGGCGCCTTCAGAGTTGAGAAGTGGGCCAAGACAATAAGGCACCAAGGGCTGCCTCCACCATTTTCTTCGACAACAACTTTGATACTTCAATGCGCGATCAGATCCTGGTCCGTGAAGCAGTAAGGTGTTTGTTGCTCGTTCCTCTAACCGCTAAAATTTTACTAAATTGGCAAAGAGCTATCAGAGGAAATCAACAACAAGTCTCCGGAACAGAAAATTCACTTAAATGCAACTGAACAACGAAACCGAAGACTTCGATAAACAGTCAACTTAACAGAAAACTCAACGAAAATTCAATGAAAACTGAAAGATCAACCAAAATTTCAACGAAACCACAAAAACTACAAAAATTCAAAGAACTCTGTTGACCGGACACTCTTTCTCAGATAACTTCCCGCAAATTACAACAAATTTGCAATCCTTTATCCTTTCGATCTTTTTTTTTTTTTTGCTATTTTATATAAAATTTGTTTTCTAAAACCTCTTCGTCTGTATTATCTTTCTGAATCAGTACCAAAACTTGAAAACTGCGAAACGTACGCTTTGAAATAACCCACAAAAGCTTTCTCCAAAAGACATTTTCCCAATACCATCTGGAGCCGTCTTCGGAGGAACGAATAGTGAAATGACAAACACGATGATGACTCACATAAATTAATGTAAAGGGTAGGAGGAATAACAAGTGGGTAGAGAATTTATACAAGAAAATAATTTTACTAGAGGTAATTAACAGGAAAAGTGTTCAAGACATTTTAGAATGTGGCTACTAGATCCATCTAGAAGTAAGACGACTCATACGAAAATTTGAACTGAAGGCGTTAAAGCTGCTGAGTATGGAGGATGCGTTAAAGATGTCCACCTGAATGAGTTCTGTTTGAACCATAGATCGGACCCTATCAGGTGTTACCACTCCGGGGCAGAGTGGACTTGGGAGCGATTATAATAAAGGATTACTGGTGCCTCACCATCAGATTATTTAGTGTCATGTCCAGGAGACTTGTGGTAGGGAGTCTTACCTCTCTGCAGAGATGCAGTCAGTGTATTCTGTAGTCCTAGCCGACTGGGCCATATATATATGGAAGTAAATTATGAAAATAAATCCGACATTATGAAGTATATATATATATATATATATATATAAAGTTGGCACTCTTCTCTCCGTTTTCCTCTTTATTTTTTGCAGAATAATAAATTCAATCTGATGACGAATCATATCAATCTGATTTTATATAATGTCTTCTTATTCCTCATAATGTCAGATTGTGTTCTAAACATCCCCCCTCTCTCTCTCACACATACACACAATCGCTCATAAATAAGTACACCTGAAATATTTAAAAAAAAAAAAAAGTAAATGCTCTTCTAAAAAAGAAATCCAAGATTTTATTATTATACAATCAAAACAAATATAATTTTATATTATTTAATATGAAACGCTAGAACATTGAAACTTTTTGGTAAAAATAAATTAATCAAAAATAGATATTTGGGGTGTACTTATTTTCGGACTCTGCGTGTTCAACGAATCTCCGATTACGTTCCATGAAACTCAGAGTCGCGGGTTTGTAATCTTTTCCGTTTTTGATTTTTTTTATACTTGCTCCATATTTCATGTACAGTGAATTTAATTTTATCGATCCAGAAGTATTCTAATTATACACACACAAACGTATATATATATATATATATATATATATATATATATATATATATTTAAATAGAGGAATTAGATATTATAAATTGAATTACCATGACTAGAAAATCCGACAAACTCTCATCTGGTGAGTAGGAAAATGTTTCGAGTGCATTCCACACTGCATTTTAAGTGAAAATAGTAGTGGTATCTGTAGGCTAGTTATTACTTAGACTTTTAAAAAGTGCTTCTTGTTGTTTTTGCAATTCAAGGAAGAACCGTTGTTGTTTTTCCTCGTTTTTTAAGATTCTTTCTTCGTTTTCTTTCTGAAGTTGAAGGAGTTTTTTCTCATATTTTTGTTGAGACTCCATTTGGAACTTCATCATTTGTGTAAACATTTCTTTAAGGTCTTCCATTTTTTTTAGACTTAAAAAAAATTTCTATTCAAAAAATCTTTTTTTTTTTTGGAGGGGGAGAATTTTTTTTTACTGCAGTAAATATTCCCAGAAATCAAGAATACTGTGTGTGTGTTTTTTTTGTACAACTCAAAACTGTAAGCGCCGAATTAAATTTTTCTCCCTGAAGTAGGGGGAAGAAAAAAATGATTTGATTACTTGACAATCTTACTTACAGATTTTTTTTAATATCCGCTATCTGAAACATTCCGTCGTTTGTACAATTTGATAACTTGTAGTTGTTTAACAAAAATCTTGTTCGGTTCTGTGTATGCTGGAACTTTGTTGTAGATTCTTTAACAACTTGTAGTTGGGTATCTCTTTATTGTTGCGATGTATCTTTGCCAGTATGTTGTGCGATTAACCCCTTTTGCTTGTTGGAGAGTCCCTTTTTTCGTTCGAGTTCCTCGTCGCCAGTATGTTGTGGCCCCGGACAGGGTCACTAATGAAAACGCAAACACGGATATTAGATAACAGATTATATTACACAAGAAATATAGAGTTACATAGAAAAGGTAAGAAGTCTCGTACTGTTCGGATGACACCGATATTGTTCTGACTCTCTGGCAGCGAAATCTCTCAGTACTAATAACGGTGAGAAGAGTCCATTATGGTGAGATGGGTAAGGCTCCCACAACAAGGATATAAATAAATGTTTTGTTGTCTCTTCTAGCCGGAAACGAGATAGGAAAGTCTACATAATAGCCGAAGCACGAATGTATTAATGCCATCTGATGAAGGTCATAATGACCAGAAATAAATTCATTATGGAAACAGTAAATTGTAATTTTTTCGTCAAATTTATTATACATATATATATATATATATATATATATATATATATATATATATATATATATACGAGGCTCATTAAATAAGTTTTCAGACTTTTTTCGTATGGGCACTTTTATTGATAGTACAGACATGAAACTCTAGTCATCTTCGAAGTAATCTCCCCCGGTTGCAATGCACTTGTTGTACTGTTCCAACAACTTCTGGAAGGCTCCATGAAGTCCTCTTATGTGAGTGTGTCAATGATCTTCGTCACAGCCGCTTTTATCTCCTCAATTGTCTCATAACGACAACCTCTGACCTTAAGGATTAACCAAAAGTCACAGGGAGCAAGGTCTGGATAAGGGAGGGTGATGAACTGTGTTGATACCCATCTTGGTCAAATAGTCTGTGACAAGGATGGAGTTGTGGACTGGTGCATTGTCTCGGTAGAAATGCCACTGACTTGATTTGAAGAGTGCTGGCCTCTTCTGACGGAATCTCTTCCTGAACTCCCTTAAAACCTCAACATAGTAACTCTAACCCTCACCCTTTGGCCAATCAAGTCTGGTGTATTGACTTCCCTACTCCTCCCACACCTCTCATCATCCCTCACAGACTCCCTGCCTTCCTTGAATCTCTTATGCCACTCAAAAACTGATGCTTGATTCATGCAAGATGGTCGAAAAACAGCCTGAAGCATTCCATACGTTTCTGCGGCATTTTTTCCAAGTTTAAAACAGAATTTTATTGCATATCGTTCTTCTAAAGTGTCCTAACGTCCAGATTGCATTTTTTAAATTTACCAGCTGTGACAATCAGGCTTTAGTAGGGTGTATTTCAATTTCTGCTGTAGCTGTTCATTTGAAGCTGAAATCATAAGAATTGGTCAGTCATCTCATAAGATGTATAGCAATAACATAGTGAGTTTTCAAGAGTCTACGCCAATTTTTAATGGAAACTTATTGAATGCACTATATATATATATATATATATATATATGTATGATTTGTAAACGATTAGTTTGTTGGTAAAATTTGTTTGCGCACAGTTAAATAATTTTAACTATAGCTATTTAACATTACTAATTCTATTTATCAAGTATTCTTATCTAATATCTTGTTTATCCTTTGTATGCTCGCAGTTAAATAGTTTCAAGAATAAATACTTCTATTGATCCATTGATAGGACCCTAAGAGATCCTATCAATCCGAGTTTGAGTGGACCTGGGAGTAATGGCAATTAAGGGTACTTCACATTCCCTAAAGCTCCAGGATTGGAGCCTCACTTTCAGATGCAGTTTAGTGTCATATGAAGGACTCTAGCTGGGGAGGGGTTTACTTTTCTGCAAAGATGCAGCCGGCGTATTCTACAGCCTCAGCCGACTGGGCTATAAGACTGAAACTCTTCTACTTTTTATATGTAAACGAAAGAAAAATATTTTTGTGATTAATGGCATATCAACTTTCGTTGGTTAATTAATGCCAAAGCCATCCTTGTAGAAAAACAATAGTGGTAACCTGCATCAGGGAGTGAGTGAGGGGCTTCAAATCTTTCCCAAAGGTTTAAGTCTAAAAGTGAAGGTAATAGCGTGACTGCAATTCGAACTCGCTTACTACAGTGTCACACGTTAGCCACAAAATACCGGGACTCCCGTCAATATATATACAGGATGTATTAAAATAGATGCAATCCATTAATATGATAATGATTTATTACTGAGACAAGCGCAATGGCAGTCATTTGGAACAAGTCCTGTAAAAAATGCATCCTTTGAGCTAGGGACATCAAATAAATATTTTTTAAAATTTTTATTATATCAGCTTCCAGGACATGCAATCTTTTTTTTTTAGTTTCTTGCCTCGGTAATAAATCAATGGGTTGCATCTATTTTGGGACAGTTTTGAATGATTTTGTTCACTAATAAGTTGTGACGTCGAATATTTTTCCTCTCTTATCCAAGGCGCTGTGATGAAGGATTAATAATTGTTATAGTATACTATTTCTAAATTTGAAACAGAAGTCATTTGAATCATTAGTACAGTTATTAGCAGTCCCATGAGTCTTACGTATATTAAGATACCCTATGCATATACGTAAAAATCCCTTCGCTTACGCTGAGTTTGCTGATGGGTTTGTAGTAAGATATCCAACTGGCGTAAAATCCACCGGGTTTCGATCCCAGCTTGAGGCATCTCACGTGTCTAGCAACAACGAAACTGTGGATGACTATATATATATATATATGATAATATGTGTACATATATATATATATGATAATATGTATATATATATATATATATATATATATATATGATAATATATATATATATATATATATATATATATGATAATATGTATACATATATTTGATAATATGTATTTATAGAAATGATGATATGAATATATATATATATATATATATATATGACAATATGTATATATATATGATAATATCATATTGTATATATATTATGTGACGGCAAATTGAACTAAAATCCCTAAACGGGACTTTATTTTCGCACGTGTGAAGACGGGGCAGGTTGGCACTTGATCCCCTACCGAAATAAGTCCTGTTCAGAGTTCTTTTCTCAGGCAGATAAGAACTGGCATATTACGTGAGGGAATAATTTAGGGCCAGACTGGCCACCGCTGGCAAAGGGGTCCAAAATTTCACACTATCACACACCCACCAGGCCGCTAAACTTCTTCCCCTTCCGATAATAGAAGAATACGGGCCTATAGGTCTGAGTTGTAATAATATTAATATTGCTACCGTCGGCAACTCCGGTTTCCCGTGTGATACTTTAGGGATTAATAGGACAGTTTTAAGCAAGATAATGTAAGGCGAATAGAAGCTGAAAGGAAAGCATGGAATAATAACATAGACCACATGGTAAAATGAAAATACATAGGTTCTTTACTACGGTTATATACATATATATGTTCGAAATGTCAAAGATATATAATAGGATAGTCCATGAATATGAATGTCTTTTCTTGGCTTTTATCCTTTTTCAAATTGAGAGAGAGGTAAACAAAATTTGGGTGTAACGGAAAAATGTCCCAAGGTTACTTATCTTATTTTTTTGACGGGGTTCCACTGGAGAATTTCTCTTCTTTCACGGGCTAATAGACTTGGTACTGTTTTTAATGCTGGCTTGAGAGACTCAGGTCTCTCATGTCTCAGTCTTTTGTCTTTAGCCCGGAGTGAAAATGGCTATCGTCCGTCCGCCACGAGCGTTGCCCAGAAACTTACTTTTTTTGTATTTACTTCCGTTGAGGGGAAGGGAACCCCACTTCCGTTTGGGGTCCCCCGCCAATCATTTGGCTTCATTTTCTCCTTCCCCTTCCGATGTCCGGCGACCCAAGGTCACTTAGGTGCAAACATCTGTGTGACCCATAATCATTTCTAACGGTCACTTTTTGACTGCTAGATAATTTTAGTTCAACGGGGGGAGAGTATCATTCCCACCTCCTCGTCTCCGTGAGCCATCACGTGACAATTATAATATATATATATATATGATGATATGTATATATACATGATAATATGTATATATATATGATAATATGTGTATATATATATACATATACATGTTATCATATATATATATATGATAATATGTATATATATATATATATATATGATATGAATACATATATATGATATGTACTTTAAAAATGGTACTTGATATCTCCTTGCTTGAAGCTCAGTGACATAAAGTACATATCAAGGGTAAAGTTTAGCAATCTACGGAAAGGAGTAGCGCCCTTCCCTACAACTCGGTGTAGTAGCTATTGAAAAGGGAACCTTCTGGTCGCCCTCGACTACGGTCGCCAACTATATATGATATGTTTCTATATATATATATACATATTATCATATATATATATATATATATGATAATCATCATCATCATCATGTCGTGCTGGTAGCACGGATATCCCTGACACTCTCTCGCCACTTTTCCCTATCGTTCATCGCCTCTGGCAGGTCTTCTGGACTACATCCCGTATCCTCACATAGTTGCTGAATGTATGTTCGTGCTGGTCGTCCTGCTTTTGCTCGGCCATATGTGGGGGTCCATAAGAGTACATCCCTTATGAGTTCGTCCCTGCTTCTCCAGCAGTGTCCTGCATGTCTATGTATATATATATATATATACATATGATAATATGTATATATCTATATGTATATGATAATATATATATATATATAAGATAAAAGCAATACAAATAAAAGATGGAAAATTTGAAATTGATCCAGATTTGTCTTGTTTTCTGCAAGATTACATTTTTAGGATATTAAATTTCAACAGACATCACATCTCGTTTGGTTTGTCCTATTGTGATCTTCGTTCAATCTCAGTCTTTCTCATTGTCTCTCTCTCTCTCTCTCTCTCTCTCTCTTCATTTCTTACGAATATAACCGTTAAACCACGAGAGCCTCCACTCTTTCTTTCTCTCTCTCTCTCTCTCTCTATATATATATATATATATATATGAAGGTGGCAGAAAAAACATAATCCTAATAGGTGAATATATTATGATGTAAATTTGACGTTAACGTTTCGGTTTCAGTAACCATCATCAGGACTAGGATATCAAAATAGTTCACATAGCGATGGATGCCTTTGCTGAGATGACAGGAGCTCATAATAATAATAATAATAATAATAATAATAGATTATGATAGTGGGAACCAGGCAACAGGCTTGGGTGACATGATCGGCTGGTGCTCTCCTGATAGCCTACATAGGAGACCCGATCGTCATCCTGCGAATGTTGGCTGGTCTTTTTCAGTTACACGAATGATGATTTAAAGAACCACACCAACCATAGATGTAAACGCAAAACATGGACTAAGGAAGACAACCAACTTGCACTACACTGCTATTTTAGGACCAAGTCTTCACAAAGAGGATATAGAAAAAGAATGATAGAGATCTGGCAAGAATGTGCAAGTTTTCAGACAACCAAGTCAGAACAATAATGAAGAAAGGTTGATTTTCTGACCTTGAAATAATAGAAATATATCAGAAAATATATAATAAACAAGATAGAAACACATCAAGAATTAACAAACAAAAATAGCCAAACAGAAATGAACCGTCAACTTCGGAAAATAGAAACACCACACAATCAAACAACACATACCCAAACAACCCAAAAATAAACACTATAACAAAAACAAAAGGTAAATCTAGAAAGTTGAAAAGAATTATGGACAGTGAAAAAATTACCTTACCATCATTAAGAAACATAGAATAGAGAACAGTTAAAACGGAAACGAATAAAAGAAAGTACTTAATAATATATCAACGAATAATATAACCGAATTAAATGAACTAATCCTGTGAGAAAATTGGGATCCCCTCAAACAGCACGAAGAAAAAAATCAAAACCAGGATGGGATATTCGACTGGAAACGCAGATTAAAAAATTCCCCGAAAACAGACCAAAATTATAAAACAAAAGAAAGACGCTGGAATATGTAGGATCAGAAAGGGAAAGGTAACACTAGAAAAAATAACAGTATAACTTGAGTAAATGAACTAGGAGGTATTGGCGAAAGAAGGAAGATTAAAGAGATATCAACAAAAGGTAAAACAATACAGATAAAATAGGACATTCCAAAGCATCGAAAGAAAATTCTACCAACAACTTGGAGGAGATGACACGAAAACATACCAACAACCGGATGCAAAAGAAACCGAAGGATTTTGGATTGAAATATGGCCACTAAAAAACAACGAAAAGGCCGAATGGATAAACAACATGACAAGAGAATTAGAAGGGCTCGAAGAATGTCCGAAAGCAGAAATACACAGGGATTTACTCAAAAGGACACTAAAAAATATTAATCTGAAAAACGCCAGGCCATGATGGAATACATAGTTTCTGATTCAAGAAATTCACCTCCATTCACGACAGTCTAGCACTAGAAATAAACTGACGTCTACAAGGAGCACACATACCCGAATGGATGACCAAAGGAAAGACCACATCGATCCAGAAGGACGCAAGCAAGGGAACAACTACAGATTCATAACCTGCCTACCGATGATGTTGAAAATATTAACAGCACAAATAAGAGAAGAGATTTACTACTCACTAACAAGTCGCAGATTGTTCCCTAAGGAACATAAGGGATGCTGCAAAGGATCCAGATGCACTGCAGAGTTACTTTATATAGATTAGAACATCCTAAAAGCAAGCAAGACAAGACGGGAAAATCTAGATATGGCCTGGATTGACAACAATAAAGCATATGATATGGCCCCGCAAAGCTGGATAATAAACTGCCTCAAAATGTACAAAATATCACATGAAGTCATAAACTTTATCGAGGAAACCATGAAAGCCTGGAGAGTGGAAATTGACAGCAGGAGGAAGAAGCTTAGCTGAAGCAAAGATCCAAAGAGGTATTTTTCAAGGAGGTGCACTATCACCGTTACTATTCATAATTGCCATGATGCCACTTAATCACAAACTCAGAAAATGCACAGCCGGATATAAACTTAGTAGATCGCAGGAAAAGGTCAATCACCTAATGTACATGGATGACATCAAACTATTTGCAAAAAAATGAAAAAGAACTGGAAACTCTAATACACGCACGTAGAATATACAGTCAGGACACAGGAATGGAATTTGGCACAGAAAAATGTTCCATGCTAGTAATGAAAAGTGGCAAACGACAGATAACTGACGGAATAGAACTCCCAAATCAGGACTAGATTTGAAAACTCGGAGAGAAGGAAACCTACAAATACTTGGCCATCTTGGAGGCTGACACCATCAAACAAGTGGAAATGAAAGACAAAATTCAAAAAGAATATCTAAAGAGAACTAGAAAGCAACTCGAGACAAAATTATCCGGCAGAAACTTTATCAAAGGAATAAATAACTGGGCTATATCCTCGTTAGATATTCGGGGCCCTTTCTGAAGTCGACCAGAGAACTTAAACAAATGGACCAAAGAACAAGAAAACTAGTGACCGTGCACAAGGCACTACATCCCAGAGACGACGTTGACAAACTATATGTATCAAGAAAGGAGGGAGGAAGAGGACTTACCAGCATTGAATACAGTGTTGACGCATCGATACAACGACTCAATGACTACAGAGAAAAACACGGAAGACTAATTACAGCCATCAGAAACGAGACAGACAGCACGATGGGCAACAGAATGACAATTAATAGGAAACAAAAATGGGAAGAAAAACAACTCTATGGGTATTTTAAACGACTAATAAACAACATCTCACAAGAGAAAATCTGGATGTGGCTAAGAAAAGGAAATTTTAAGAGAGAAACAGAGTCTCTCCTAATAGCAGCACAAAACAACGCCATAAGAACCAATCATATCAAAGTGAGAATAGATAAGACGCAACAAAATAGCAAATGTACGTTATGTGGTGATCGAGACGAAATCAATCAATCACATAATAAGCGAATGCAGTAAATTAGCACTGAAGGAGTATAAAACTAGACATGACTAGGTGGGCAAGGTGATCCACTGGGAGATATGCAAGAACTTTAAATTTGACCATACGAATAAATAGTATATGCACAACCCAGCAGCTGTCCTAGAGGATGATACACATAAACTCCTATGAGACTTTGACTTACAAATGGATCATCTAGTCTCGGCCAGACGACCAGACCTTATAATAATCAACAAAAAAAAAAAAAAAAGAGAACTTGCAAAATTGTGAACTTTGCTGTCCCGGCTAACCACACAATAAAACTGAAACAAAGTGGAAAAAAGATAAGTACCTCGACCTTGCTAGAGAATTGAAAAAACTATGGAATATGAAGGTGACAATCATACCAATTGTAATTGGTGCTTTTGGTACAGTCACTAAATGGTTATTAAAGGGACTGGCAGACTTGGAGGTTGGAGGATGAGTGGAGATCATCCAAACTACAACTTTATTGGGAACGGCCAGAATACTGAGAAGAGTCCTGGGGACTTGAGGAGACTTGCTGTCACTCAAACTCCAGTGAAAAACTACCAGCTAAAACTAATATGAAAAATTCTCAATGAGTAAATAATAATAATGATAATAGTTGCACGGAAAGAGTATAAGACTAGACACAACTGGGTAGGCAAGATGGTACATGTACGACCCAGAATCTGTCCTGGAGAATGAGATGCATTGACTCTACAGGGATTTTAAGATAGAAACAGATCACCTAATCTCGGCCAGACGACCAGACCAAGTAATAATCAACAAAAAAAGCTTGAAGAATTATGGACTTAGCTCTCCGGGCTGACCAGAGAGTAAAATTAAAAGAAAGTGAAAAGAAGAAAAAACTATGGAACATGGAAGTGACGATTATATCAATTGTGATTGGAACTCTTCGTACAGTCACTAAAGGATTGGTACAGGGAATGAGGGACATACAAATAAAAGGACCAGTGAAGGCCATTCAAACTACAGCATTATTGAGATCGGCCAGAATACTGAGAAGAGTCCTGGAGACTTGAGGAGACTTGCTGTCACTCGCTGATGTCAAACTCACAAAGAGTAAAAATAATTATCATATTTATCAACCCAGGATATGACACAAGGTCAATTTTAAAGGTTTGAATTCAGAGTTTTCCTTCTCCTGGACTAGTAGCCTCATCAAGTCTGAAGAAATCAGTCTGTCCTACTAATTACCCATAGCTGGAGGGAGAATAATTGGATTCATACCTTTCTCAAGGGTATGTGCTATGTGAAATGCGATCAGTCTCGTTCAGGATTTGAACTCGTGTCGTCGTGTCCATTTCCTACGACGATAACCATTACACCAGGGGCACCTCTCTCTCACTCTCTCTACTGATTTCAAAACATCTCTTTCTCTCTTTGAACTTACAACAAATTTTTCTACACATATTTATATATATGAACAAGATTTGGCATTAAATGGCCCGCAAAAGTTGATTTCATCACTGCCATCACTACCATACCAAAAAACAACAACAACAAAATAATTTTCATTGTTATATGGTTTCAAGTATTCCTATCTAATACTTATAATCTATTTATAATGATATGGTTTAAAATAGATATTACTGTTTAATAATAATCATGTTTGGGCACAGTTATATGTTTCAAGTACTCCTATCAAATACAAATAATTTTCAAACAAATCAATGTAACCCATTGACGGGACCCTAACAGGTACTACCACTCCGGGTGAGAGTGGGGCTGGTAGTAATTGTAATGAGGGAGTACTTTTTATTCACCAGATCTACAGAACTGGAGCCTCACCTTCGGACGCAGTTTAGTGTCATACTTAAGAGATTTATTTTCTTCTTTTTGCAGGGGTGTCTAAGTTCATTGCAGGGGGGACCGTTAACATGTTCTAAGTCCCATCGACAGTCCTGAGATAGAAGGAATAATTTTTATCAAATGTCAATCCGATCAAGTTATAATTTCTATTGAAAACAAATTTGATCGCAATTTTTCTTGCTTTCTTCAAAATTATATTTTCGGATATTAAATTCGAATAGAAATTGGTGTCTGGTGAATATTATTTCCATTCTTTCTCTATTTCTTCTATTATCTCTCTCTCTCTCTTTCTCTCTCTGTCTTTCTCTCTTTGTGTCTTTCTCTCTCTATTTACTACTCTAACTTTTATATAGTTGTGGTTGTTTAATTTCTCTTCCTCTCCCTCTTTCTTTCTTTCTTTCTTTCTTTCTTTCTTTCTTTCTTTGTCTCTCTCTGTCTATGTCCGTCTCTCTGTCTTTCTCTCTCTTTGTGTCTTTCTCTCTCTATTTACAATTTTCTTTCTTTCTTTCTTTCTTTCTTTCTTTCTTTCTTTCTTTCTTTCTTTCTTTCTTTGTCTCTCTATCTTTCTCTCTCTTTGTGTCTTTCTCTCTATTTACAATTTTCTTTTTTTCTTCCTTTCTTTCTTTCTCTTTGTGCCTTTCTCTCTCAATTTACTATTCTCCCTCTTTCTTTCTTTCTTTCTTTCTTTCTTTCTATTTACTATTCTTTTATATAATTGTGGTTATTTTATTCCTCTCTCTCTTTCTCTTTTTCTCTCTTTCTCTGTCTCTGTCACTCTTAGTCTTTCTTTCTCTCTCTCTCCCTCCCCCTCTCTTTATTTACTATTCTAACTTTTATATAATTGTTTTTTATTCATGTCTCTCTTTCTCTTTCTCTCTCTCTTTTTCTCTCCGTTTTTCTACTCTTCTAATTTATATATAACTGTGGGTGTTTCATCCCTCTTTCTTTCTTTCTTTCTTTCTTTTTACTATTCCAATTTTTATATAATTGTGAGTGTTTTATTCCTCTCTCTTTCTGTCTGTCCGACTGCCCGTCTGTCCATCTCTCTCTCTCTCTCTCTCTCTCTCTCTCTCTTTCTCTGTCTCTCTCTACTAACTATTCTAACTTTTATATAATTGTGGGTATTTTATTATTCTCTCTCTCTATCTCTCTTTCTTTCTTTCTCTTTACTTCTCTCTTTCTCTCTCTCTGCATGTCTCTTTCTCTTTCTCTCTGTCTCTCTCTATTTACTATTCTAACTTTTATATAATTGAGGTTGTTTTATTCCTCTCTCTGTCATTCTCTTTCTCTTTTTCTCTTACTCTCCCTTTGTCTTTCTTTCATTCTCTCTCTCTCTCACACTCTCTCTCTTTCTTTCCCTTTCTCTATTTACTATTCTAACTTTTATATAATTGTGCTTGTTTTATTTCTCTCTCACTTTCTTTCACTCTGTCTCTGTCTCTCTGTCTCTCTGTCTCTCTCTCTCTTTATTTCTCTATTTACTATTCCAACTTTTATATCATTTTGCTTGTTTTATTTCTCTCTTTCTCTCTCACTGGCTTTCTCTCTCTCTCCCTGCCTTTCTCTCTCTCTCTCTCTCTCTCTCTCTCCCTCTCTCTCTCTTTCTTTTTCTACTTACTATACTAACTTTTATATAATTCTGGTTGTTTTATTCCTCTGTCTGTCTGTCTGTCTGTCTGTCTCTCTCTCTCTTTCCAATTCTCTCTCGCCTTTTCGACTTGTTAAATGATACTAGAGAAAACTGCTTACTTAAAATAACTGGGCTATTTGTTCCAGTCACAAAATACAAACCATATCAGTCGCTTAAATTTTCTTATTACCATGGCCATCTCATAGAACACAACGGAAGATATCCACCTTCTAAAAAGGAATAAATAAACGGATAAATAAAACGAAGACACGAATCAAAATAAATAAACAAAAAAAGAAAAACACAAAATAGAAATAAAACAAAAAAACCCCAAACAAACCCCCATAACAAATCCACCAAAAACAAGCAACAAAATAAAAAAAAATCAAAAAAAAAAAAAAAAAATTTCGAACGATATCTTTATTTTCGATTTTAATTATTCAATCGCGCCGCAGTTCAGGGTGGCTCCGTGTTGGGGTGGGGGTTTAAATTTATGTCCAAATTTTAAAATTGATAAATTGATTAATGATCAGAGACGAAAGATATTTTCAGAACCAGCTGACACCTTTTTTTTTTTTTGTTAATTTTTTTACGTTTTTTTTCCTTTCTTTCTCATCATCATCATCATCATCATCATTATTATTATTATTATCATTATTATTATTATGAATTTTTTTGAAAAAACCTAGCAAAAAAAAAAAAAACCCCCGAAAAATACAAACAAACAAACAAACAAACAAATATTGACCTCTCTGCGACTAATTCGAGAGCGATGATTTCGATCATATTTATAACTGCATCTGTGATTAATAAATCTTTTTTCAGTGATAGTTGGTGGGTAGGGGTTTCAGGTCTTTTCATCTGACCGATTCATGTGCCCTCAGAATCGACGGAAAAGTATTGACACACCAGTGACGGAAGAGGTTATTATTATTTAACTCCTTTTCGAGTTTTTCACATCAGCATTATCCGACGGTTTCTCACTGGAGTTTGAGTGACAGCAAGTCTCCTCAAGCCTCCAGGACTCTTCTCAGTATTCTAGCCGATCTTAATAATACAGTAGTTAAGATGGTCTTGTTGGAGTATGTTTGGTGAATATTTTGATCCCACGATTTATGTTGGTTCATTATTGAAAAGCAAACGAAGCAAACGACATAAAACGACGCGGACAAAAGAACATTCAAAACCAAGCAATACAATCGAAAATAAATTTATATATCAACAAATGCATAAAAAGGAAACATAACGAATATTCTAATATAGTTTGTTAAATATTCCTCTGTGTGTGTGCATGTGTGTATGTAACTAACACAAATATTATGGTGAAAGACTAAATATTAAAAGTGTCTTGTAGACTATAAAATATATGTTGACTAAGTATTTCATGCGAGGTATCGATGTACAGAAATATAGCAATTCTTTCTAGGAGGAACGTGTCTTCTCCCATGTTGGTTGTTTGTCTCTTTCAGGATTTGAGGAAATTTCTGAGGCTGTGTTCGAGACTGGAACAAGTCTAACCGAAAAGGCAGAACAGGTAAGAATGTATACGCACCAATGTTACGCGTATTGAGTTGTGTCTTACTAACTGGTAAGGTAAAACTGTTTCTGGAAGTCGAAATGAAGAAAACATAGTGCTGTCTCTAGAAGTCAAAATGTGAGAGAGCGAGTTCTTTGAAGACGAGAATATATATAGACAATCCTTGTCATGTGGTCGGCTCCAAATGCGCAGGAGAAAAAAATCAAAGATACGGACGTAGTTGTGAACCCAAATCACGTGACTTTCTTGACCAATAGTTTCTCGAGACTGATTAGTTTACCGTCCACCACCTTTGTTTCGGGAACAAGTGGTATCACGGCCATTTTAAAATATAGGAGTGTAAATCCTATAGTCTCCACTCGTCCTTTGATTTCCAAGTCCTCCTGTCCCTATACCAATTCTTTGGTGACTGCACAAAGAGCACCAATTACAATTGGTATAATCGTCACTTTCATGTTCCACAGCTTTTTCAATTCCTTCGTAAGGTCCAGGTACTTATCCTTCTTTTCGTTTTCTTTGAATTTTACTCTGTTGTCAGCCAAGACAAGAAAGTCCACAATTTTGCAAGTTCTCTCATTTTTTGTTGATTATTCCTAGGTTTGGTTGTCTGTCCGAGATTAGGTGATCCGTTTGTATCTCAAAATCCCAGAAGAGTTTGTACGTCTCATTCTCCAGGACAGACTCTGGGTTGTGCATTTACCATTTGTTTATATGGGCAAGTTTCAGTTTCTTGCACAATTCTCAGTGGATCACCTTGCCTACCCAGTCATGTCTACTCTTATACTCTTTCTGTACTAATTTGCTGCATTTGCTTATACGTGAAAATCGTTTCTTTTCTATCAACACATAATCTACATCACTCCTTTAAAGTTTGTCACACTAACGTTCACTAATGATTTTTCACTGGAGTTTGAGTGACAGCAAGTCTCCTCAAGTCTCCAGATACTCTGCATTTCCCAAAGCTCCAGCATAACTGGAGCCTCCCCATCAGATTGGTTAGTGTCATATCCAAGACACTCGTTGGCAGGAATGTCTTACCCCTCTGCAGAGATGAAATCGGAGTATTCTACTGCCCCAGTCGACTGGGCGAAGTACCTGTTAGGGTACTGTCTATCGGTCGAAATAGAACAGTCTAATCATTTACAGAGGATTATAACTATTTTTACTTCGTGAGATTTTATCACACCAGCATCAGGTGATGGTCTTTCACAAGAGTTTGAGTGACAGCAAGTCTCCTCAATTCTCCAGGACTTTTCTCAGTATTATGGCCTATCTTAATAATGTTGTTGTCTGGATGGTCTCTACTTGTCCTCTTATTTCCAAGTCTTCCAGTCTCTCTATCGAGTTTGAGTGACAACAAGTCTCCTCAAGTCTCCAGGACTCTTCTCGGTATTCTGGCCGATCTTAACAATGTTGTTGTCTGGATGGTCTCCACTTGTCCTCTTATTTCCAAGTTTTCCACTCTCTTTATCGAGTTTGAGTGACAGCAAGTCTCCTTTAAAGAATTTTCACACCAGTATTAGCTGATAACTTCTGATTGGAGTTTGAGTGACAGCAAGTCTCCTCAAGTCTCCAGGACTCTCCTCAGTATTCTGACTGATCTTAACAATGCAGTAGTCAGGATAGCCTCTATTCACCTTCTGATTTCTAAGTCTTCTATTTCCTCTGCCAAGCCAATACAATAACATCATTGCCTGTGCCAATCATATGATAGTTTTCAAAAAAGAACACAGACTGAATGATTGAACGGTTATATGATCTTTCTTTGTATATATATATATTTCTTTTCTCCTGTAATTGTATTTTATTAAAACATCCATCAACACTTGTTTCACCATCTTAAATTCCGGATGAAAATTTACTAAAACTGAAACATTTTAAAGTTGACTCACCTTAATAATAAATTCAACACTATTGGATTACTTTGTTTTTCTATTTTATATACTACTACTACTACTACTACTACTATACACACACACACACACACACACACACACACACACACACACACACACACACACACTCTCTCTCTCTCTCTCTCTCTCACACACACACACACATATATATATATGTATATATTACTCACGAGGGTCTTCCAAAAAGTAGAAACATTTACTAAATAAACATGTGTATTACAATACAAATACAATAATGTGGATATGTTACCGGCACTACTATGCAACTTCCCACAGAGGTATCATTTAGACTTTTTTCTCTTTTCTTTCTTTCTTCTTTTCTTTCTCCTTTCTTTCTTTCTTTCTTTCTTAGAGGTTAGTGAACCTTCATCAGGACTTTAAGACTTACTTTCTTTCTTTCTTTGAGGTGTTTTTAGTAAACCTTCATCAGGATTTTAAGATGGGGAAACAAGAATTGTTATCTTTTCTTTCTTTCTTTCTTAGAAGGTAATATTAATCGCAATAGTCTAAATTTAAATGAAATCTAATAATGTCTGATAAATATTCATCATAAATTATAATATATATACATATATATATATATATATATATATATATTAGATTTATATATTTGTTTAGTAAAAACTTCATGAAACCCAGGGGTCGCAGACTAAATTTCATGGCATTGAATATATAAGTCTAATATATTATTATTATCATTATTATTATTATTATATAATAGCTCTATCCTAGATATTGAGCACTCTCCATATTATATTGATTTAGTGACAACCAAGACTGTTATATATATATATATACATAATAACTAGTTTTGCAACTGCTTATACATACCAACGAAATTAACCTGTACTAAGTATGTATTTACCAAACAATTCGGCCACGTGACACAAGGTCAATTTTAAGCGGAGTACTGCTGGTTTGAAATCAAAGTTTCCTCTCCGAAAAGTTGTACAGAGAAGCAGAAAATCCGAAAAACAAGATTGGGCGACAAAAGAACTGCATGGACATTTCAGAACAAATTGAAGAAATTACTGATGAAGGGACATGGACGTGTTCGCTCAAGGGAAATCTGAAGACAGAATTCGAGTCGCTATTGATGGCGGCCCTCAAGAATACCCCGAGAACGAATTATATCAAGATTAAGACAGAAAGGACATAAGTGAACAGCAACCGAATAATAATTGAATGTAACAAGTTAGCCAGGAGAGAACACGAAAAGTGGCGGGATTGGACGGGGAGGCTGATCCATTGGGAACTGTTCAAATGTCTCTTGTCTATGTTTTAGAGAATGAAGAGCCAAAACATATCAAATGGTGAATTTCGCTGTTCCAGCTGAGCAGAGAGTATAAATCAAAAGAAGGGAAAAAAAAAAGATCTGGAATATCAAAATGACTGTTATGCCAGCTATTAATAGAGCGCTGGGTATGACCTGCTAAAATGACTGATTGATTTTAATGGTAGCTCAAACCATCTACGGTTATTGTATGTTTAGAGGTTAAGGAATCACGTTCATATTTACATTTTTTGCACACGTTGTTATTTCTTAAGATATTTTTGCTTTGCACACGTTCCTATCGTATAGGAATAATCTTAAACAGTTCTGTTTGACATATACATAGGACGCTAACAGGTGCTACCACTCCAGGTCAGAGTTGACCTGGGAGTAATGGTAATAAATGGATTATTCTAACCGATCTAAGCAGTGCCGCAGTCAGGATGGTCTCAAATCTTATATCTTCTTCTTCTTCTTCTTCTTCTTCTTCTTCTTCTTCTTCTTGCTATTATTATTATTTTCTGAGTTTTTCACATCACTGGAGTTTAAGCGACAGTAAGTCCCCTCGAGTCTCTAGGACTCTCCTCAGTATTCTGGCTGATCTTAGTAATGCAGTAGTTTGGATGGTCTCTACTCGTCCTCTGATTTCCAAGCTCTCCAGTCCCTATACTAATTCTTTGATGACTGTACCAAGAGCACCAACTACAATTGGTACAACCGTCACTTTCATGTTCCACAGCTTTTTCATTTCTCGAGCAAGGTCCAGGTACTTATCCTTCTTTTCGTTTTCTTTCAATTTTAGTCTGTGGTCAGCCAGAACAGCAAAGTCCACAATTTTGTAAGTTCTCTTTTTTGGTGATTATTTCTAGTTTTGGTTGTCTGTCCGAGATTAGGTGATCCGTTTGTATCTCAAAATCTCAGGGGGTGTCCTCGTGGCGTAATGGTTAAAGCGATGGACTGCGGAATCGTAGTACGCGAGTTCGTACTCCAGTCGCGCTATTACGTTCACTTTCGGGTAAATACCCTTGGGAAAGGTATGAACCCCCTTATCCTCCCAGCTATGGGTTAAATAGTACTATTACTGTTCTTCTAGGAGAATAGCTTTGGCATTAAATAACCTCCGAAGGTTGATGGTTGATATGCCATTAAACAAAGAAACCAAATCAAACCATCAAAATCCCAGAGGAGTTTGTACGTTTCCTTTTCCAGGACAAATTCTGGGTTGTGCATATACCATTTGCAGAATTCCCAGTGGATCACCTTGTCCACCAATATATTAATAATCGACCACTTCTAAAATCCACGATTAAAAAAAAAACAATAAAAACGCATTAAAAAAACAAAGTATAAACAAAAAAAAATCTACCAAAGCACAAAAACAAAAAATAAAGTTATTTTTAATTGTAGGGCAGAATAAGCACTTTAGTTCTGGTTTGGCCAACCATACAGATCTTCAGAAGTGGATCCTCACTATCATTTGCTATCATATTCGTCATATTAGAGAATATCCGGTTCTAAAATGAAGGTTCGCTATTTTCTCTTTCAATAAGACTGTCGAAGGCCACAGGTTTCCAAACCGCAGTGTATTAAAGAAACTAGTAATGAGTGCAGGTATGCTTGAGGAGACTTGCTATCACTTGATCCTCACTAGTTATAGATGAGACACATAAAAAGACAAAAGCAAAAAGAAAAGAAAGGAAATGATGATTATTGTATTTGTCAGTCATTCAGTTTCTGTAACTTATGGCATATCAACCATTGGGGGTTATTTACTGCCAAATCCTTTATATATATATATATATATATATATATATATATATATATATATATATATATATATGTGTGTGTGTGTGTGTGTGTGTTTGTGTGTTTGGTTTGGTTTGGTTTGGTTTTATGGCATATCAACCCTCATAAATTATTTAATGCCAAATCCTCTTTACACATATATACATTAAATATATATGATTTGTATGGGTCGGGTTTTATATCATATAAACCATTGTAGGTTATTTAATGGCAAATCCTCTTTAGACATATATATCAAATATATAGGATTTGGTTTGGTTGGCTTTTATGCCATATCAATCATTGTAGATAATTTAATGCCAAATCCTCTTTATACAAATATACTAATTATACATGATTTGGTTTGGTTTGGTTTTATGGTATATCAATCCTTGTAGGTTATTTAATGCCAAATACATTTTGTATATTTATATTAAATATTTGGTTGAATTTGTTTATATGGCATATCAACTATTGTAGGTTATTAAATGCCAAATCCACTTTATACATATACATTAAATAAATATAATTTGATTTTGTTTGGTTTTATGGCATATAAACCAGTGTTGGTTATTTAATGCCAAATCCTCTTTATACGTATATACATTAAATATATATGCCTTGCTTGGGTTGAGCTTTATGGAATATCAACCGTTGTAGGTTATTTAATGCCAAATCCTCTTTATACATATATATTGAATATATATGATTTTGTTTGTTTGAGTTTTATGGTATATCAATTATTGTCGTTTATTTAATGGCAAATCCTCTTTATACAAATATATTAATTATATATATAATTTGTAAAAATATTTTGTTGATAACATTTTAAAAAGAGCCTGAGATCTTTTTATGCACACAATTAAATGGTTCTAATTATTGCTATATAAGTCACAATTTAATGTCATATACAGGACATTCGTTGGGGAGGTCTAACCCCTCTGCAGAGATGACTTCGATATATTCTATAGCCCCAGCCGTCGTAGAAAATGGACACGGTGACACGAGTTCAAATCCTAGATGAGGCTGATTGCATTTCACATAGCACTAATACCCTTGGGAAAGGTATGAATCCAATTATTCTCCCTCCATCTATGGGTAAATAGTAGGGCAGACTGTTTTCTTCAGCCTTAGTGAGGCAACTAGTCTAGGAGAAGGAAAACTCTGAATTCAGACCTGTTAAACTCCGCTTTAAAATTGACCATGTGTCATATGCTGCCCGAGCGGAGGGGTTGGTAAATATGGATAGAGTAAACAGTCTAGAAAGAAAGCTCTGATTTCAAACCTGTTAAAAAGCGCGCTTAAAAATTGACCTTGTGTCATATCCTGCCCGAGCGGAGGGGTTGGGCAAATATACATAGCCCTTTCCGACTGGGTCGTGTAACTTTTGTCAGTCACTGTTAAACATATTTTCAAGAGGAAAGACGATTTGCGCTTAAGTAAATCACCAGTGGAGTAAGTAAAGAGTTAATATTCCGAACCGAGACGAGAAAATTGACACTTAGGGCAATCTGAAGAATAATTGATGTCGTATCTATTCACATGTCCGTCCTAATCAAGTTGCCTTTAAGTATTTAAATTTGAAATAGCCAAGCCTCTGGGTTGAGGAATATATACACTGGAAAATGTAAAACTGACAAACGAATTGTCAAACTGAAGGTTCGATAACAGCCGTTTGAAACATTTAAGATCCGTGTTCTATTCTCAGGTTGGTAACCGATTCATTTGCGTCGAAGTAATTAAGGCATGAGCCTTAAACTCTGGCACACATATAAACCTCACATCTAAACACACATCTACTGGGTGAAACGCTAAAATTGTCGTCCTAAAGAAAATAACACTACAGCTTTATTTTAAAACTTTTATTGAAAAAATCAATTCAGCTAACTTGATTATGTAGTAGAGCTGACATCTTCTGTGTGAAACGATAATATTGTCGTCCTAAAGAAAATAACACTACAGCTTTATTTTAAAACTTTTATTGAAAAAATCAACTCAGCTAACTTGATTATGTAGTAGAGCTGACATCTACAGGGTGAAACGATAAAATTGTCGTCCTAAAGAAAATAACACTACAGCTTTGTTTTAAAACTTTTATTGAAAAAATCAATTCAGCTAACTTGATTATGTAGTAGAGCTGACATCTATTCAGTGTAGCCGCCTTCAGCCTCAATCACTGCCTCGATACGGATTCAGAACTGGGAGCATGCTTTTTCCACAAGCGCCGGCGGGAGATCGGCGGATGGCGGCGATCAGGCTGGTGTTGGTGTTGTGGGAAGTCATGTTGGTGATGTTCTCGACGTATGATCAAACGAAGTAGTCCAGTGGATTCAGGTCGGATGAGGAGGGGGACAGTGAGAGAAGGGTACAAAGTCGTAGTACTCCTTCTGAAGCCAAGCCTGGGTCTCTTTGGACTTGTGGGCCGCCGCTGAGCCCTGCTGCCACACCCAGTGTCTGCCACCGGCCACCTGATTGCACCAGGGGATCACCACACTCTTCAGCACATCCAGGTACACTTTGGTGTTGACTTTCAAGCCGACTTCGAAGATGTGAGGTGGTATGATGTAGACCTCGGTTGAAACCACACCAAAGACCATAACCGTAGCCGGAAACTTTGTTTTCATCACCCTGGGCACGTTGAACCATCCGAATTTGCATTTTGAGGGTGCTGGCAATGGTCCTGTTGAGTTGTACAGCGGCGCATCTCCGATCTCGCTCGTTGAACATTGTGTCATTTTCAGACATGATAGAAGGCTCCTATCACTCTTGGGATTTGTACTCAACTGGCCAACTAGTAGATGGTCTGCAACAAAAAAAGAAAACCGGTTTTCATTAAACAGAAATGGAATCATGTCGTCTTTTCTAGGGCGACAATTTTATCGTTCCACCCTGTATAAATACACGTACAAACACCCTATATATATATATATATATATATATGTGTGTGTGTGTGTGTGTGTGTGTGTGTGTGTGGTTAGGTTTGGTTTAATGGCATATAAACAATTGTAGGTTATTTAGTATATATATATATATATATGATTTGTAGACTTATTTTGTAGATAACATTCTTAAACGAGCCTGAGCTCATTTTTTGTACACAGTTAAATATTTTCAACTATTACTGTATAACAGTCACAATTTAATATCACACATAGTTTCTTCCATTTGACCCATAGAGTGCTACCACTCCGGGTCAGAGTGGGCCTGGGAGGTAAGGCAATGGAGGAGTACTCTACATTCTTCAAATTTCCGAGTCTGAGGGCTTAATATCCTATCCAGGACACTCATTGATGGTGGTGGGGGTCTTAGCCCTCTGCAGGGATGCAGTCAGTGTATTCTACACCCCCAGCAGACTGGGCTAGTATGTATGTGTGTGCGTGCCGGATATACATACATACATACATACATACATATATATATGTGTGTGTTTGTGTGTGTGTGTGTACGTATGTACACACACACACAGACACACACACACACACACACACATATATATATATATATATATATATATATATATATATAAGGAAATGGAAACAACGGTATAGTTACGAGATGGTGCTGAAAGAGATGCGCTTGATGCACCAAATTCAGTTAGGTCCCTGAATTTAAGAGGACGTAGCCTTTCCAATGGCGCACAGTAAAAATAAACGAAAGTGGAAACCTAAGCAAATACCAGGATCTTGCCAGAGAGTTAAAAAATGTTAAACATGAAGGTGACAGTGACACTAATCATAACAGGAGCCCTTGGAACAATCCACAATATCGTAGAAAAGAGACTGGGCAAACTAGGAACCGTCTTCACCTCAGTACTATTCAATTCGGCTAAGAATATAAGGGAGAGTCCTGGAGACCTGAGGAAATTCAAGTGAAACCAGCCAATTTCTTCTGGTATGAAAAACTAGCAAAGAATAAACTAATAAAAATATTGTAGAGTGCTAGAGTACTTATTAAGGGAAAGTCTCCGTAGCGTGATGGCTAACGAGCTTGACTGTGACACTATCATAAGCGAGTTCGAACAACAGTCGCGGTATCACATTCCCTGTTAAAAGAAGGGTATTCAAAAAGTCATGAACCTCTTTATTCCCTGTTAAAAGAAGGGTATTCAAAAAAGTCATGAACCTCTTTATTCCCTGTTAAAAGAAGGGTATTCAAAAAGTCATGAACCTCTTTATTCCCTGTTAAAAGGAGGGTATTCAAAAAGTCATGAACCTCTTTATTCCCTGTTAAAAGAAGGGTATTCAAAAAGTCATGAACCTCTTTATTCCCTGTTAAAAGAAGGGTATTCAAAAAGTCATGAACCTCTTTATTCCACCAGCAATGGGTTAAGTAGAACAATTAGTGGGAGATTGGAGTTCAATCTCAGGTCGAGTCAAAACTCAAAAAGTGGTACTTGATACCCCTTTGCTTAACCCTCAGCATTATAAGGTACGTATCAAGGATAAAGTGGACTAATCCAGGGAAAGGAGTATCGCCCTCCCCCACACCTTAGTGTAATAGCTAATGAAAAGGGAGCATTCGGGTCGCCCTTAACTACGGTTGCTAACTTTACTTTTACACTTGGTTGAGTAACAATGGAACCAAAAACACAACTGTTCTTCTAAAAGGAGAGATTTGGCATTAAAATAACATATGAAAGTTGATATGCCATTAAACAAAAGAAACCAAGAAACCAAATATGGCTGAGACTTATAATGTACACCAGCGGTTTCCAAACCTTTTGGAGTCAGGACATCTTTCGATTCCAGAGTCTGTCAAATGAATAAAAATGAAATCTCGTGGACCTATATAAATATAAGGGAAATCTCGTGGACCCGACCCCCAAAAATAGAATTGATATATCCTGGATCTTCATACGAACAGAAATAAAATCTCCTTCCCTCATATGAATAAAAAAGAAAACACCTGAACCTTCATATAGATAGATGTAAAATCATCGGGACACCCGTAAATATAGAAATGAAATCTTCTGGCCCACTATATGAATATTTATGAAACAGTCTGGCCTCCTTTATAAATTGATATGAAATATCTTGTTCGCCTAGATGAATAGAAATGAAATCTGGAACCCATATAAATAGATATGAAATCTGGACATCATATAAATAAATACGAAATCTCTTCGACTCTATATAAGCAGGAATCTTGCAGGCGCCCTTATGAATAAGAATAAAATCTCACGGACGCGAATGGAAATAGAAACGAAATTTCTGAGACCCTCGTATCAATAGAAATGAAATCTCCTGGGTGCCTACGTAAACAGAAATGAACTCTCGACAGCCTTATAAAAAGAAAAGAAATTTTTCGGACACCCACATGTATAGAAATGAAATTGAAATCTCTTTGACCAGATATAAATAGAAATGAAATCTCCTGGGCCCCATATTAATAGAAATGAAATCTGGACAGCCTTATAAAAAGAAAGGAAATTTTTTGGACACCCACATGTATGGAAATAAAATTGAAATCTCCTGGACAACATATGAATAGAAATGAAATCTCTTGGATCCCTTATAAATAGATATGAAATCTTCTGGACCCCATATTAATAGAAATAAAATCTGAACCCCAGTAAAAACAGAAATGAAATCTCGTGAACGCCCATATGAATAGAAATGAAATCTCGTGGACACAAATGAAAATAGAAGTGAAATATCTTAGACCCTCGTATAAAAAGAAATGAAATCTCTTGGACGCCCATGAATTAAGAAATGAATTGACTTGGAGGTCCCTTATAATTAGAAATGAAAACTCTAGGACTTAAATATGAATAGAATGACATCTCTTGGAGCCCCTATGAATAGAAATGAGATATCCTGTTCGCCTATATCAAAAGAAATGAAACCTGGACGACCATATCAAAAGAAAGAGAATCTCTTTTTACACTCATAAATATAGAAAGGAAATGTCCTGTATGCCCATATGAATAGAAAGGAAATCTTCAGCACGCTTACATAGATAGAAATGAAATCCCTTGTACACCCACATGAATAGAAATGTAATCTCCAGGACCCCCGTATAAAAAGAAATGAAATTGTATGGATTCCATATGAATAAAAATGAAATCACTTAAACACCTCAAAGAAAATCGCCTGGATTCCCATAAAAATAGAAACGAAATCTCTTCGTGCCCCAGATAAACAGAAATGAAATCTCGTGGGGTGCTATGAAATCTCGTAGAGTGCTACCAAAGAAGATGGCTCCTACAAATAAAAAGGAAATCGACTAGACATTACCAGGACGACACCTACAAATAGAAATGAAATCACTGGGCCGATCCTACAAATAAAAATGAAATCATCTAAACTAGTCCTATAATAGATAAAAATGAAATCGAACAGACATTACCTGGACCATATTTATGAATACAAATGAAATCGACTAAGTGTTATCTGGACGACACTTAGGAATAGAAATGAAATCGAATAGACATTACCTGGACCATATTTATGAATACAAATGAAATCGACTAAGTGTTATCTGGACGACACTTAGGAATAGAAATGAAATCGAATAGACATTACCTGGACCATATTTATGAATACAAATGAAATCGACTAAGTGTTATCTGGATGACACTTAGGAATAGAAATGAAATCGAATAGACATTACCTGGACCATATTTATGAATACAAATGAAATCGACTAAGTGTTATCTGGATGACACTTAGGAATAGAAATGAAATCGAATAGACATTACCTGGACCATATTTATGAATACAAATGAAATCGACTAAGTGTTATCTGGACGACACTTAGGAATAGAAATGAAATCGAATAGACATTACCTGGTCGACACTTATAAATAGAAAGGAAATCGACATGAAATATATATGAAATCTCCACTGCCCCATTAAAATAGAAATGAAATATTGTTGTCGCCTTCTCGTGAATATAGAAATGAAATATCCTGGTCGACACTTATGAATTGAAATGAAATCGAATAGGTGTTACCTAGATGCCTCAATGAATAGAAATTATATCAGAAATGAAATCACCTGGGTACCCCAACTTGTAGCAATGAAATCGACTAGGCATTACCAGGACGACACCTATAAAAAGAAAGGGAATAACATTAACGAAACCTATGAACAAAAATTGAATTTGGGTAGACATCATCTGGACGACACGGACGAATAGAAATGAAATCGACAAGACGTTATATGGATGCCCTTGTGAATAGAAATGAAATCTATCGAAACAGAAATGAAATTGCCTGGACGCCATCATGAAAATGGAAATGAAATTTCCCGGACGTCCTCATATTAATGGAAGTAAAATGTCTCGGACGCCCTTAAAAGAATAAAAAAATATTAAAAATGAACCCCTAGGATCGGCTGTTGACGTTGCAGACATCCTTGTGGTCCCCGGACCACTGTTTGAAAAACGCTGATGGAAGGCTTGTTTGTCAGACAAGATGCATTGTACATTTTGAGCACCTCGTCTTACTAAAAGAGAAAGTGATATGTATATATATATATATATATATATATATATATAGATAATGGTGATACGATATATATATTAACTGATTAGGAACTTTTCTTGCATTTCTATCAGATAATTGTGCATACCACGTGGAACTTAGAGTGACAGAATTCTATTCTTCATAGTTATAACATTTTTTAGGTTTTATATCTACTCTTTTATAACATGGAGCACTTTTTCATGTACACTTTTTTCATTTGCATTTATTTTGATAATATATATATATATATATATAACTTATATATTGGAGATGGATATAAAGGTTCAATGGAGGAAAATGGTATTTACTGTGCGTCGTGGGGTTATACGTGAAGGGGTGTGGGGATTTTAGTGATGAAAGTGGTATTGGTATGGTGGATTGTGGACATGGAGAGAGATTTTGTGTATGGGTTGAAATGTAAGAGTAGATGTTTGTTCTTATGTCGGTATTTGGATAGTTTTTCTGATTTTTTTAATTTTTTTTTTAGCTGGGTGTTTTGTGATGAGTGAGGGATAAATTCGAGTTTCTCATGGAGGCAAAGAAGGCATTTTTTATGACTTACCCTTGGCGGGAGCAATTTTTAGTATTTCCCAGGTGATTGTAGCTAAGATGTTCATGTCCTTTAGTCTCTAAGCAACCTCACCACCTGTTGATATAATGTTAGTCATGATTCCATGATAATTAGAAGTACGTCTTAATACAATATATTTACCATATTCCTTACGTATATAACACCATAGATTACAATAACGTATACGTAATATAACAAAAACCCAACATAGACAGCTAATACAAATTATTATTGCAAAGTCTTAATACAGTATATTAACCATTTTTCTTTGTCCCATTAGATTAGGAACCCTCTCCCACTTAGGGTAGGTTCGGCTTGTTTTCGGTGTTTTCGGACACCGGAAAACAGTTGGCCTACCCTTCGTAGACGGGGAGATGGGAGGGCAACGAAACGGGGAATTTTTTCCTTTGTTTTGTTTTTTGTATATTTCGGGTTTTTTCTCCCTTCCCCATCATATAACATTTTTGTAAATAAACCATATATTGTAAATAAAATCATTCATTCCATTCGGGGTTTTTAAGTTGGTCTTTTCACAGAGCAAATGTGGTATTTTGATGGTTGCAGCGTGATTAGTGATGTATGACTGTCTGTATATTGTACTGTTGAATGGGTCGACGAATGCGGCTAGCTAGGTTCCCTTAGAATATATAGAAATACATAACCGCTTCCTTCTCCTGCCCCATAAAATTTTAAGGTTTCATGCCTTCCTTAATGTAAATTTAAGGGAATAAACAGTATATTTATCATATTCCTTACATACATGCCACCATAGAATACAATAAAGTAAAGTAAGTAGGTGACCTTAGTCGAGGCTGACCCGAAGGCTCCCTTTTAAATAGCTACTACACCAAGGTGTACGGGAGGGCGCAACTGTTTTCCCTGAATTACTCCACTTTAACTTTGATCCATACCTTATAATACTGAGTGTTAAACAAGGAGGCATCAAATACCATTTTTGGGTCTTTGATATGACTCGACCTGGGATTAAACCCCGGTCACTCGGGCCATTGGAGAAAACTTTAACTGCTAGGCCAATGGACCGGTCTAGATTACAATAACGTATACGTAATATAACATAAACATAGCTAATAGACAGCTAATATGAATTATTATTGCAACGTCTTAATACAGTACATTTACCATATTCCTTACGTATATAACACCATAGATTACAATAACGTATACGTACTATAACAAAAAGACACCTTAAACAGCTAATACATAATTTGTATTAGTTGTCTATGTATCCATTTTCTTCTATTATACTTACATGTCAAATAAAAAAATTCATTTTCTTCATAATGGAACGATGATGATATTGTATTCCTGAGTTAAAATCACCACCACACAAAAAGAATTCTTTTATTCGTCCAAACTCCAGCCTATCCCGCGACGTCCGCAAAAATCACAACACCTTAGGAAACAACCTCAAATCTGCCGTGAGACGCATGTATATCACACACATACACACACACAGACAGACAGACACACAGACACAGAGAAGAGTTATACACAATCTCAACGTAAACATTCGTGTAACTGTATTTTTCGATTTCTCCAATATCTTTCTTTCTCTGCCTGATGATTGTCGTAATAAAGACGGCATGAAACCAGTGGTCGCGGATAAGCATCCATGCTATCAAACATGTATAAAAACTAATGTATATTTATTTATTGAACAAGTCCTGGCGGCAACACCCCACAAGGCACTAACTCTGCGGCCACCTGCCTCCCATCACGAAAACTATACAAGCTTGACGAACTAGACATGCAGGACACTGCTGGAGAAGCAGAGACGAGCTCATAAGTGATGTACTCCTATGGACCCCCACATATGGCCGAGCAAAAGCATGACGACCAGCTCGGACATACATACAGCAGCTATGTGAGGATACGGGATGTAGCCCTGAAGACCTGCCAGAGGCGATGAACGATAGGGAGAAGTGGCGAGAGAGGGTCAGCGATATCCGTGCCAGCGGCACGACATGGTGATCATGATGAGGACGAGTTTCAAGTATCGCTATTTATATTTTATACGCAGTTCTATCTACACATTTTTATACATATTTCTATCGACACAAAATTGTTTGAACCATTAATTTGGGGACCCATTCAATTTAATATGAAGGAATTTTTCTGCTCACTGTTACATGGTTTCAAGTATAATAAATAATAAACGGTTCTATTTGACCAAGGGATGGGACCCGAACAGGTACTACCACTCCAGATCAGAGTGGACATGGGAGTAATAGCAATAAAGCGGTACTCCACATTCTCTAAAGTTCTGGGATTGAAGCCTTACCATCAGATGGTTTTTAGTGTCATATCATGGACAATTTCGCCCAGTCGTCAGGGATTGTAGAATACACCGACTACACCTCTGCAGGGGGTAGGAACCCCCCCAAAGAGTGTCCTGGTATGACGCTAAACAATCTCATGGTGTTCTGGATATGACACTAAACAATCTTAGGGAATGCAGAGTAGCCCTTCATTGCCATTGCTCCCAGGTCCACTCTGACCTGAAATAGTAGCACCTGAGTGGGTCCTGTCTATGGGTCAAATAGAACTGTGTTTTTATGCTAAACTGAATTGCTTAAAGTAGAATTGTTTTGACATTTAAACTGCGTATTTATGATAAACTGAGTTGTTTGAAATGGAACTGTTTTTGTATGGTAAATGGAACTGTTTTTGTATGCTGAATCGTTTGAATTAGAGCTGTTTTTGATATTGAAACTCTACTTACGCTAAACTGAATTGCTTGAAATAGAACTGTTTATGGATAAAAATAGATTTGGCATTAAATAACCTACAATAGTTCATAAGCCATAAAACCAGACCAAACCATGGACACTTGTGGAGGTATCTTACCCCTCTGTAGAGATGTAGCCGGTGTATTCTACTGCCCTAGCCGATTGGGCTGTTTGGCATTAAATAACCCACAAAGTTTGATATACCATTAAACGAAGAAACCAAACGAAAATTATTATCAAGGGTTTCGGAATTTAAAAAAAAAAAAGATTGATAACAGATTTTCGGTTATAACTTGAAAACGAAATTTAAAAAATTCGCTTTGATGGTATGTCTGTTATTTTTTTCCGTTATGATTGCGTCACGCACAAGGCAACAAGAAAGCGGAATTCTTCATTTGGGGATTTTTTATATTCAAAACTGCCTTCACACCACGTCATTCGATTGTAATTGACTCGGGTCGTGTTGAAAGAACACAAAGTAATACACTGAGTGACTGGATTACGTCGAAAGCGAAGCATCTTCGCCTGTCGCTCTTACCCAACCTATCCCCTTCTACGAACCTTAATTTTGAACAGCCCTTAGTCACGTGACTTGAATGTCTCCTTATGTGGCACAGCAACTTTTTAAAAAGACTGGACCTGACAGAAGGATAGGAGGTTGACATGGAAAATGGCGTCAGAACGAGGCGAGCGACAAGAGAAGAACGGAAGGGTAGGGCAATGGACAGGCTATCTTTCTTTCTTTCTTTCAACTATTTTTCCTTTCATTTTTTCTTTCTTTTTCTTTTTCACTCTTTCTTTTCTCTTTCTTTTTTACTTTTTAACTTTTTTTCTTTCTTTTTCTTTTTCTCTCTTTCGCTTTTCTTTTCTTTTTTTTTGTTTTTTACTTTTCCTTTTTTTTTCTTTGTTTTTTTTTTTTCCAATACAAAAGACGAAGTGGGTTTGAGTGTTCTGTACTTCAGTACGAACGAGACGTTGTGGGTCAGTGACATCATACGGGTCTTGTGTGACAGAGAAAGACTTGATAGCAGCAGGCCCAGAGTGAGGAGATGGAGTAGGGTTGGAGTGTAGCAGAACGCGTTAGATCCCGACCCTTTTTACACTGTTTGTGTCAAGTCGCCACTAACACCTCTTGTCCCCTTCTAAGGGTCTCACAGCAATCTAGGCTAATTCGACCCCCCACACACACCTATACTTATATAAATCCGTTTACACGAAGACGCTAAAGAATTAACGTGTTTCGGACCTGTGAAGTAAAATTAAAGAAAATTACTGTATTTTTACGATGTTATATCTATAGTTAGTTGGTTGTGTTTTACGGCATATCAAATCTTGTTGGTTAGTTAATGCCAATCCTGTTTATACATATATATTGAACATATATAATTTGTAAACGAATATTGCCCGGTCGGTTGGGACTGTGGAGCTTTGGGTATTGTGCAGTGCCCCGTCTTGACATTACTTCCAGCTCCACTCTGACCCAGAGTATTTGTACCTGTTAGGGTCCCATGAATAGTTCAAATAGAATTAGTGTCCTGGGTTTGCCGCTTAACAGCATTTGATGGTGAGACTCCAGTTCTGAAGCTTTAGGAATGTGGAATACCTCTTTATTGCCATTACTCCCAGGTCCACTCTGACCCGGAGAGGTAGTACCTGTTAGGGTCCCATGAATGGGTCAAATAGAACTAGTATCTAGGGTATGACGCTAAACAGCATTTGATGGTGAGGCTCCAGTTCTGTAGCTTTGGGAATGTGGAATAACTCTTTATTGCCATTACTCCCAGGTCCACTCTGACCCGGAGAGGTAGTACCTGTTAGGGTCCCATGAATGGGTCAAATAGAACTAGTATCCAGGGTATGACGCTAAACAGCATTTGATGGTGAGGCTCCAGTTCTGTAGCTTTGGGAATGTGGAATAACTCTTTATTGCCATTACTCCCAGGTCCACTCTGACCCGGAGAGGTAGTACCTGTTAAGGTCATATCTATGGATAAAATTAAACAGTTTTACCATTTAACTGTGTGCAAACAAATTGATGTTGAATTGTTTGTGTTACATAGCAATACGTGAAACAATTTAATTGTGTGCAAACGAATGAATAATGTTGAATAGATTAATTTTAGAAAGACGTCTTTCATTTATTCAATTTTTCTAAAAACCAGAAACAACTCTCAAATGCATACAGGAAGTTAGATTTTGTGGCAGTGTAGAAGTAGTAGTAGTAGTAGTAATAATAATACTCGGCCAGAAGACCAGACCTTATAATAATCAACAAAAAAAAAAAAAAAAGAAAATCTGCAAAATTGTCGACTTTGCTGTCTCGGCTTGACCACAGAATAAACCTGAAAGAATGTGAAAAGAGAGATAAGTACCTCAACCTTGCTAGAGAATTGAAAAAACTATGGAACATGAAAGTGACAATTATACCAGAAGACCAGACCTTATAATGATCAACAATAAGAAGAGGATTTGCAAAATTGTCGACTTTGCTGTCCCGGCAGACCACAGAATAAATTTGAAGGAAGGTGCAAAGAAGGATAAGTACCTCGACCTTGCTAGAGAATTGAAAAAGCTGTGGAACATGAAAATGACGATTGTACCAATTCTGATGGGTGCTTTAGGCACAATAACTAAAGGATTATTAAAAGGCCTGGAAGACTTGGCGGACGGGTAGAGAATACCCAAATGACACCTTTGTTGAGAACGACCAGAATCCTGAGACGAGTCCTGGAGACTTGAGGAGACTTGCTGTTACTCAAACTCCAGTGAAAAACCATCAGCTAACACTGATGTGAAAAACTCTAAAGAGTAAAAAATTATAACGATAATGATTTGAAACATGGAAGTGACGGTTATACCAACAGTAATCGGTGCGCTCGGTACAGTCACCAAAGGATTTGTAAAGGGACTGGATAAATTTGAAATAAAAGCATAAGTGGAGACCATCCAAACGACAGCACTGTTCAGATCGGTCAGAATACTGAGAAGAGTCCTGGAGACTCGAGGAAACTTGCTGTCACTCAAAATCCAGTGAAAGAGCATCAGCTGATGCTGGTGTGAAAAACTCTCAAAGAAGTAGAAAGATAATAATTATAATAATCAGTTCAAGTGGATCATAGAGTGAAAAAAAGCCCCCCCCAAGAAACAAAGCAAAAAAACAAAACAAAGCAAAAACAAAAACAAAAACAAAACAAAAAGCAATAATGAAAAGATAAATAGACACTTAGATCTTGCTAGAGAGCTAAAAAAGAGAGTAATGGTAATCCCAATTGTAGTTGGTACAGTTCGATTACTTAGAAGAGTCACCTGTGGAGATTTTTGCCCAGTCAGCTGTGGCTGTAGAATACACCGACTGCACCTCTGCTGAGGGGTAAGACCCCCCATGAGTGTCCTGGATAACCAATCATATCGAAGCGAGAATAGATAAGTCGCGACAAAATAGCAAATGTAGGCTATGCAGTGACAGAGATGAAACCATCAATCACATTATAAGCGAATGCAGGAAATCAGCGCAGAAGGAATATAAGACTAGACACGACTGGGTCGGCAAGGTGATCCACTGGGAGATGTGCAATAAATTGAAATTTGACCATACAAACAAATGGTATATGCACAACTCAACACCTCCCTTAGAAAATGACACACATAAACTCCTATGGGACTTTGACATCCACACGGATCACCTAATCTCGGCCAGAAGACCAGACCTAATAAAAAAAAAAAAAAAAAAAGAACTTGCAAAATTGTCGATTTTGCTGTCCCGGCTGACCACTGAATAAAGCTGAAAAAATGTGAAAAGAAGGATAAGTACCTCGACCTTGCTATGGAATTGAAAAAAACTGTGGAACATGCAGGTGACAATTATACCAATTGTAATTGGTGCGTTTGGAACAGTAACAAAAGATTACTAAAGGGACTGGAGGACTTGGAAGTTGGCGGACGGGTGGAGACCATCCAAACGACAGCATTATTGAGAACAGCCAGAATACTGAGAAGAGTCCTGGAGACTTGAGGAGACTTGCTGTTACTCAGACTCCAGTGAAAAACCATCGGCTAACGCTGATGTGAAAAGCTCTAATGAGTGAATAATAATAATAATAATAATAATCGGACGCACAAATTCCTCTGGGATTTTGAAACACAAACGGATCACCTAATCTCGGCCAGACGACCAGACCTACTAATAGTCAACAACAAAAAAAGAGAACTTGCCGAATTGCGGACTTTGCTGTTCCGGTTGACCACAGAATAAAATTGAAAGAAAGTGAAAATGTTGATAAGTACCTGGACCCAGCTCGAGAGTTGGAAAAAACCGTGAAACATGAAAGAATCGGTGATACCTATTGTAATTGGTGCGAGATAGGAATATTTGAAACCGTTTAACTGGGTGCAAGAAAATGAGCTCTGGTTTGTTTAAAATGTTCCCTATAAACTTACGTAGACATTTAATATATTTATGTATAAACAGGATTTGACAGTAAATAACCTTAAAGATTTGATGTGTCATTAAATCCAACCCAATTAAATCTTTGTAGGTGAAAAGTTTCAAGGTAAAATTTTTTTGCATAACAAACAAATTGTGTCAAGTATTACAATTTAACACTAGTAATTATCTTTAACATGTTTGTTGATTGGTTGGGTTTTATGGCATATCAACCCTAGTAGGTTATTTAATGCCAAATCCATTTTTATACAAATAAGTTCTATTTCAAACAATTCAGTTTAGCATATGTACACAGTTTAAATGTCAAAAACATTTCTATTTCAAGCTATTCTGTTTCGTCAAACTTCTAGTTCAAACAATTCAGTTTAGCATAAGTACACAGTTTATTTGTCAAAAACATTTCTATTTCAAGCTATTCAGTTCAGTCAAACACTTTTAATTCAGTCATTTCAGTTTAATATAAGTAGAGATTTTGTTTATACACATGTAAAAACAGTTCTATATTAAACAATTCAGTTTAGTGTAAGTAGAGTTTCAATGTCAAAAACAGTTCCATTTAAAACAATTCAGTTTAGCATAAGTACGCAGTTTAAATGCAAGTACATAGTTTAATAGTAAAAAACATTTCTATTTCAAACAATTCAGTTTAGTCAAACAGTTCTATCTAAAACAATTCAGTTTAGCATAAGTACGCTGTTTAGCTTTATTTAACCCATAGATAAGGTCCTTTCAGATGCTACCATTCCGGGTCAGAGTAGACACAGAAGTGATGGAAATGAAGAGGTACTCTGCATTCCCCAAAGCTCCAGCATCACTGGAACCTCACTATCAGATTGTTTAGTGTGATATCTAGGACATTCGTTGGTGAGTGGTGGTCTTACCCCACTGACGAGAGTGCAGTCGGTGTATTCTACAGCCCCAGCCGACTGGGCAATATATTTAATATAAATGGCTTCGAATCTCGTTGTTGTATACAAGAAGAAACAACAACGATGATGCATAATAATCTACCATTTTTCTTTTACTTATATAACTGAAATGTACAAAAAGGTGGAGTTAGAGAGAGAGTTGAAGACGGCTGAGATGTACACACAGGGTGAGATACAAATCTTCAGTGAATTACTTCTGTTACATATTGACCCCGGCCAAGCTGTCAAAAGAAGAAATGCACCTGAGTAAATATCAGGGGACAACCTTGACTGTCGAAGGGTTGAATTGAGTGCGAATTGTGACGCTCGCAAGATGTAGGTGAATGTCAAATCATTATATAACCCCGGCGACAGGAAGTCCAGATGAGTTGGAGATAAGATGCTGGAATGAAAATCAGGCCCCCGGTTGAGCAGCTCAGGAGAACGGGAAAGAAAGGCTGTGATAGCCAGAAGAGTTGGGGGGTCAATATGTTGCAGTCTTTGTTCGGTCTCCAACTCACCTCTCACACACAACCCTTTCAATAAAGTGAGAGGTATATTTTTCTAAAGAACTGTGTCCGTTGAATATGTTTCTGCATGCATATGTGTATGTATAGTTATTCTTGGCTATACAACACTTCTTTCTGCTTTCGGGAGACAGGTAAAGGATCACCTCAAAGTATAATATCATCTTAGTTTCTCCTCACTTCTTTACTTTCAGCAGTTTGTTATAGAACCATCTTAAAGCACCAAAACATCTTCGTTTCTACTCGTTTCTCTACTTTCGTGTGTCTGGTACGGCTTAGGTTTTTCTCTACCTCTCAACCCTGGGCAGTCTGGTGCAAGACCAGCGCTCGGAGCGGCGTAACGTCTTGTAGCTCTTATACCGGTCTCCGTTCTCTCCTCGTGCCTCTAGTGTCGAAATATCCCCTAGTTTATATAATTTCTCGGACGCCCACACAGTCCTCGTGGTCATTCACCGCCTACGTATTGTGCGTGGACACGCCTCCCGTCTAACATGCCACCCAAACAATTTATGTGGCACTTCCACTGAAGAAACACCCGCGTTATGTTTACTTTAGGAAACATGTCTATTTTCTAGTTATGCCACCTATGCAATTTACGCGGCATGTCAAAAGGAGTCTTGCGATCAATATTCAACATTGAAAACGATTAAATATTTCTATTTGACCCATAGATGAGACCCACTACCACTACAGACACTACCACTGCACAGTAATGGCAATAAAGAAGTACTCTACATTTCCCCAAAGATCCAGACCTGGAGTCTCAACATCAGATTGTTTAGTGTCATACTTAGGACACTCGTAAGGGGAGGAGTTTTACCCCCTCTGTAAGTGCACTGTCAGCGTATTCTACAGCCCCAGCCGACTAGGCTGTTGATCTATCTATCTATCTATCTATCTATCTCTTGATAGATAGATAGATAGAGATTACTGTCTTAATTTCTAAAATCTGGGTGAGGCTTAGAACGACCCTCATATATAAATATACATACATATAGAGTCAGAGAGAGAGAGAGAGAGAGAGAGAGAGAGAGAGAGAGAGAGAGAGAGAGAGAGAGAGAAACAGATAGACACACAGAAGATTCTGTAAACACTTGATCGATCCTTGTAAACTATGTATTATCCACCGCCCAAAAAAATGGGTTCAGGATGTGACACTAAACTGCATTTGATGGCAAAGCTCCCATTGGGGAATGTGGAGTACCCCTTCATTGGCGTTACTACCAGGTCCACTCCGTCACAGAGTAGTAGTATCTGTTAGTGTTCCATATCTGGATCAAAATTATTCATATTCGATTGGATCGTGTAAAAAAAACCTTGAGTAACTATACAAAAAGGGCAAATAAGAACTTACAATGAACGCAACTCACTAACCTCAAGGCATTAAATATCCCTGGATAGGTTGACATGCTGTTAAAAAATTAGTCAAATGAAGATTATATTAAAAATGCTCAATTTACTTCAATACCCAAATATGTATATCCATTCGGCTGGAGCTGTAGAATACATCAACTGCATCTTTGCTTTGAGGTAAGCCCCCCCCACTCCGCCGCTCGAACGAGTGTCCTGCATATGACATTAAGTAAATCTGATGGTGACGCTCCAGTGATGCTGGAGCTTTGAGGAATGCGGACTACTCTTTCATAACCATCGTTCCCAGGTCCACTCTGGCTCGGAGTGGAAGCACCTGATAGAGTTCTATTTATGGGTCAAATAGAACTGTGGAACATTTCATCATCATCATCAGCAGCAGCAGCTCAGGCCATTAGCACGGATATCCCTGACCCTCTCTCGCCACCCCTCTCTATCGTCCATCGCTTCCGGTCGGTCTTCAGGGCTACACCCCGTATCGGCACAGAGCTTCTGTATGTAGGTTCTAGCTGGCCGTCCTGCATTTGCTCGTCCATGTGAAGGGGTCCACAGGAGTATGTCATTTATGAGCTCTTCCCTACTTCTCCAGCAGTGTCCCGCATGTCTGGTTCATCTAACTTTGATAGTTTTCGTGATGGGTGGTAAGTGGCCGTACAGCTGTTCCTTTGTAGGGTGCTGCCTCCAGGACTTGTTCAATATTGCTCGCAGCATTCTTGTGTTGTTGCCGTCAAGCTTTTTCTCCATACGTTTAGCTAGCGTCCATGTAGTGCATCCATATAACAGTATCGACATGACTACTGCTTCGAGAAACTGCGTTTCATTTTATCGGTCAGGTAGCAAACAAATGACATGCTAAATTGAATTGTTAGAAATAGAACTGTTTGACCATTAAACTGTGTGTAAACAAATGACTGATATTTAATTGATATGTTAGTGATACATACCAGTACTTGGAAGCATTTATATTTGTTGACTTAAGTTTACAAATCATATATATTTGATATATATGTATAAAGAGGATTTGGCATTCATCATCATCATCATCGTCATCATCATATCGCGCTGGTAACACGGATATCCCTGACCCTCTCTCGCCACTCCTCCCTATCGTTCATCGCCCTAGGTAGGTCTGCTTTTGCACGGCCATGTGTGGGGGTCCATAAGAGTACATCTCTTATGAGTTCGTCCCTGCTTCTCCAGCAGTGTCCTGCATGTCTGGTTCGTCTAACTTGAATAGTTTTCGTGATAGGGGGCAGGTGGCCGTACAGTTGGTGTCTTGTGGGGTGTTGCCAACGGCTGGAGAAGAAGCTAGACGGCAATTACACAAGAATGCTACGTGCAATCTTAAACAAAAAAAAAAATTTGGCATTAAATAACCTATAATGGTTGATATGCCATAAAACCAAACCAAACCTAATAACGTCTCGTAAACAGTGTTACACTAATACATAATACTACAGAAACACCGGAACGTCACTGTTCAAAAGTCTATAATTTGCCTCTTGAGAAATTTTCTTTCTTTTGATTATATCTACATAAAAATAGACATAATTTGTTTACGTTATAAAACCCATCTTTGCATACATATCACATACATACAAGGTGAAATGATAAAATAGCATTGAAAACATTCTTGCTGGTGAGAAGTATGGTCATCTCGTAAATATTTCGACGTTTATTCACACCATTCTTGTAAACATGTAAGAATGGCAAATATCAGAGTATGTTGTAAACCTCATTACGGAAGCTATGAAGAACTGTTAATTAGAATTATCATCAGGTAGACAAACCTAAGCAGAATTTAAAATACATGGAAGTGTTATCCCCTCTACTATTTTTTATAGCAATGGTGCCACTAAATTATATACAATGGAAATGCAAAAGAGGCGATAATTTTATAGTGTATCAAAATTAGAGATTGCAGAGTATTTAACAATTTTATGGAAATTAAATTTTGCCGTGGTGTAATGATTACCGTTGTAGGAAAAGGATACCTGGACGTGTCTGTTTGTATAGCCTAGTGGACAATCCAGCTTGCACAGCCGTTTATAACCCCAAAATGTTTACCATCCTGGAGATCTCAAGTAACGACGGGGTGTCCTCGTGGTGTAATGGTTAAAGCGATGGACTGCGGAATCGTAGAATGCGAGTTCGTACTCCAGTCGCGCTATTACGTTCACTTTCGGGCAAATACCCTTGGGAAAGGTATGAACCCCCTTATCCTCCCAGCTATGGGTTAAATAGTACCCCTACTGTTCTTCTAGGAGAATAGATTTGGCATTAAATAACCTACAATTAAAACAAAGAAACCGAAACCAATCAAGTAACGACTTGCATTTATCAATACTCGAACCACTCCACATTACAGAACACCAGCCTACATTGTGTATCCAGAAACAATTTCATACACTGCTTCTACTCAGCAACTCTACTTTACACTGGAAAGAAAATAACAATACCCGCGCTGACTCTTCAGGCTCACAGTAAATAATATTCTTTTTTCGACGATCACTACTCCAAATCTCATTCCTTATCTGTCTCGGTTCATCCTGACCCGGAGTGGTAGCACCCGATAGGGTCCGATCTAGGGGTCAAATAGAACTAAACAGTGTACTGAATTGTTTGGTATAGAACTGTTTTTGACATTTAACAGTGCAAACAAAAACTATACTAATACTAAACTGAATTGTTTGCAATAGAACTGTTTATATATATATATATATATATATATATATATATATATAAATGGGTTTGGTATTAAATAACCTGCAATGGTTGATGTGCCATAAAACCAAACCAAACCAAACTAAACTCATGCAGTCGGAAGTTCCTGGAACTCATGTACTCAAACCGCGTGAAGAAATTAATAAAAGAACACATATCGCACCCCTCCTCCTACTTCTACTTCTACGACTGCTCCTGCTCCTCTTCCTCTGACTACTCCTGCTCCTACTCCCACCACACCTCCTCCTCCTACTGCTACACCTCCTGCTCCTCCTCCTACTGCTATACCTCCTGCTTCTCCTCCTCACCTGATACTACTGGTGCTACCGTGAAAGCGTGATTATCATAACGATTATCGTTCTAAGAAATGAAAGAAGCGATCCAAGTTCAAATCCTGGACAAGGCTGTTTGCGTCTCAGTTCGTGGTAATGCTTCTGGAAAAGGTATGAATCCATCTAATATCTCTCCACATTGGGCAGACTAGTTTCTTTGGCCTTGGTTGGACAACCAGTTTAGAAGAAGGAAAACACTGAATTCAAACCAGCCTAACATCGCTTAAAAATTGACCCTGTGTCACATCCTGCTTGCGGCAGAAAATTATTAACACTACTATTACTACTGCTACATATCCTAAAATTGTCCTACAAGATGCACTTTCTTGAATAAATACCAACAAGAAATAATTCTTCCACGCTATACGTCAGCATCTATAAATTGGCAATTTTTAGATTATTATTTTTTAATCATCTAGTGTATTCAGACTGCTGACTTTATCTTTATTTCTATATTCAAAACGTTTCGGTCGATGTGTCCTTCGGCCTTCTTCACGTATTTCATGTCAAACTGGAGAGCCGGCACATAATCTCCAATTGAACCCTTTATTTAATCCACAGGGTTTGATAGTTCTATCTGACTCTGCTATCTATCTATCTATCTATCTATCTATCTTAAACCTACTTAAGCCCAAGAAAACATTTCGGTGTTTTTGAAAATCCCGCTTTTCAAAGAATAAACGAAGGAATGGTTACACCAAAATTGTCAAATGAATAGCTTCAATCTTCTTCTCGATCCCCACCTCCCCAATTCCCACTCCTGTTTTTTTTAATAATGAGAATTGTTCTCTTTTTATTTTGTCGCCCTTGGCTGACTTGTCCTTAGACGACCTGCACACATCCACAAAACGCAGAATAGAAATTCATGTACACAAGATTTTCAACACCTTAAATGTATATCCCTATCAGCATGCCACCGTACACATGTGTACATACACGTAAGCTGTATTTACGCACACGTACACGAGATTTGACACACACACACGAACATAGAACGCATACTCCCGCCAACAAAATACATATATGTATCCACAAACATCTCGACACACACACGCACACACACAAAACATATTTATATAAACATATAATTATACACACAGGCACACACACACACACACACACGCACAAATCTATACGCAAATATGTATGCGCTTACGTTTATTATTTTAACACCCGGGTCAAAAGAGAACAGAGACGTTACACAGCTAAATTCCCTACCACCGCTTCATGCCACGTCTCTTCACTCCCTGGAATGACCAGGAGATAATTGTATGAATAATCTCCACCCTCCTTCTCCGATCATACTGCCGCAAGGCTCATTACTTCTGCCCCAGGGTCATATAATCTTGTACTTTTAAGACAGAAGGCTTGTGTGAATAGATCTTAGTGTACGTCCCATTAATTGAGTCGACATCAGTTCGTCTAGTCATCTAGCTGTCGCAAGGCCCCAGGCGCTAACCCCTCGGGCATGTTCGTGTGCATGTATGTGCATGTGTATGTGTATGTGTGTGGGTGTACGTGTACACATCTCCAAAACCTCTGCCTACTTGGCTTGTGTTAACTAGCATAACACAGGATGACGCCTCCGACAAACCGAGGTCTCAGTGCGCCATTCAATTGCCTGAAGCAAAGTCGGACGAGAGAAGGCCAGTAATTTCAGATCCTCGTTTTGGTTCCTCTGGCTTTAGTTCTTTGGTTTAGGGAATAGTCAGTGGGAAATGGGGTGACTAGGTCGATTGAAGAAAAGAGAGAGAGAGAGTGAGAGAGGGTTTGTTGTTATAGACCAAAGAAAGGCAAGGCTTTTATAAAAAACGTGAAGACGTAATTTTGGAAAAGAGAGAGAGAGAGAGAGAGAGAGAGAGAGAGAGATGGAAGAGAAGCAGAAAGAGAGAGAGAGAGAGTGAGAGAGGGTTTGTTGTTATAGACCAAAGAAAGGCAAGGCTTTTATAAAAAACGTGAAGACGTAATTTTGGAAAAGAGAGAGAGAGAGAGAGAGAGAGAGAGAGAGATGGAGGAGAAGCAGAAAGAGAGAGAGAGTGAGAGAGGGTTTGTTGTTATAGACCAAAGAAAGGCAAGGCTTTTATAAAAAAACGTGAAGACGTAATTTTGGAAAAGAGAGAGAGAGAGAGAGAGAGAGATGGAAGAGAAGAAGAGAGAGCGAGAGAAAGAGAGAGAAGGAGAGAGAGGGTTTGAGAAAAAAGCAAAATAAGATGTAACTTTAAGAGAGATAGAGAAAGAGAGAGAGAGAGAAGAAGAAGAAGAAGAAGAAAGCGAGAATTGAAGGGAGTGAGGGAGAGAGAGAGAGAATAGAAAAATGAAAGAGAGAGAGAGAGAGAGAGAGGAAAAGAGAAGAAGAGAGAGAAGAAAAGGTGAAAGAGAATTGGAGAGAGAGAGAGGAAAAGAGATGAAGAGAGAGAAAATCGGAGAGAGAGAGAATTGGAGAGAAGGAAAGAGAAGAGAGAGAGAGAATAGAAGAGAGAGAGAGAGAGAGAGATTAACTTGAAAAAAAATTACATTTATTTGAAACGATTCAGTCTAGTTTTTTAAAGAAATATTTTATAAAGACAAAATGTTCAGGTCTCGTTTCTTTGTTTAACAGCATATCAATCTTCGTGGTTTATTTAATGCCAAAACCATCCTTGTCGAAGAACAATAGTGGTACTATTTAATCCATAGCTGGGAGTGGGTGGAAAAAGGGGTTTCATGCTTTTCCCAAGGGTATCAGTCCGAAAGTGAATGTTATTGCACGACCGGGGTTCGAACTTAAAACAATGTTGTAGTTCAGTACGTTAGCCACTCAACAACGGGGACTCCACCAGCAGAATATTCGCCCGTTTAATAAATAAAAAAAAAAATTAGTTTTTGTCTTATCTGTTATTAGTTTATTTACTGATAAAAAATAACACGATAAACATTTAAGTGTGATAATTTCATATTTTTGGCCCGGGGTACGTTCTTAATTTGATATTTGTTTTTAAAATTACAAGACTAAAAAAGTATAAGAAATCCTGCGGTGTACTATGACATACCTTTACGAATATATCGAGATGATTATATGAATAACATTAGTCGGATATAGTCGGAAGGGTAAGTTTTTTTTACCTTTATCAAGGGCATTAGTCCAAAAGTAATCGTAAAAGCCCGATAGAGTTCAAAGTGGATTACAAAGATATTGTAGTCCACTACTTTACCTATTACGCCCTGAGGGCTCCCCTTTTTAGAAAAGATAAGATTAATGAAAAGAAACGTGAAAGAAGGCTTCTATTGCACCTTTTCACGATATATATATATAAAGCGAGATAACAGTGTTTGGAGGATGAGGGGGTTTATTTTGGCGTAATTTAGACAATAATTCACCCATCACTCCCGATATATATATATATATATATATATATATATATATATATGTATATATATAATTATATGAATTGAACAACAGGGATTCAATGTTTTAAAACATTTTTGCTACAACACATTAAATCAGCTCGGTCTGCTGATGCTGTAGAATACACCGACTGCATTTCTGCTGAGAGGTAAGACCCCCCCTCCACGAACGAGCGTCCTATATGACACTAAACAATCTGAGGGAGAGGCTCCAGGAATGCTGGAGCCTTGGGAAATGTGGAGTGCCTCTTCACTGTCTTTGATTCCAGGTTGACTCTGGCTCGGAGTGGTAGCACCTGATAGGGTCTCCTATCTATGGATCAAATAGAACTGTTTGATGTTTAAACTATGTGCAAACAATTGACTCAGGTTAAATTGAATTGTTAGAAATATAACTGTTTTATCACTTAACTTTGTGTAAACAAATGACAGGTGTTATATTGAATTGTTAGTGATATATAGAAATACTTGCAACCATTTAACTGGGTGTAAACGAATGAGTAATGTTGAATAGAATTATTTGTGTTAACTAGCACTATTTATAACCACTTCCATCCACAAGCAAATTATGAATATTGAATAAAATTATTAGTGCTAGATCGCAGTAACTGACACATTTACTTATGCAGAAACAATAAAGTAAGTAAAGTTGGCGACATTTAGTCGAGGGTGACCAGAAGGCTCCCTTTTCAATAGCTACTACAACGACTTGAAGGGGAGAGCGCTACTCCTTTTGCTGAATTGCTCCACTTTACCCTTGATACGTACCTTATAATGCTGAGTGTTAAGCAAGCTGGTAGCATTTTTAAAGTTTTTGGTATGACGCGACCTGGGATTGAACCTAGTTCTCCCGGACCATTTGCGAACACTCTACCCACTACGCCGATGAGCTGGTTAGCGATGTAAACAAATTAGTTCTAACTCATTTAAAAATGAAAAAACAGCCAAAAGGTTCACTTAAAAATGATATATATATATATAATTTAAATGTGTGTAAACAAATGACTGATATTGAATTGTTACTGTTACATAGCAATACTTGAAACCATTTAACTTTGGGCAAACAAACGATTAACAGTAAATAGAACTATTTGTGTTTGATAGAAACACTTAAAAACATTTAACTGTGTGCAAAAAAATTAGTCCAGGGCTATTTAAAAATGTTATCTTCAGACATTATATATATTTGACATTATTTGGCATTAGATAACCTGCAAGGGTTGATATGCCATAAAATCTAACCATCTACCCAATAGATTAAATATATTTGATGCATATATGTATAAACAGAATTTGGCATGAAATAAACTAAGATGTTTGATATTCCATAAAATCCAAACCAACTAAATCATATATATCTAATATATATCTATGAATACGAATTGGCATTAAATAACCTACAATGGTTGATATGCCATAAAACCAAACCAAGGCAAAGCAAACAAAACCAAATCAGATACATTTAATATATACATATAAAGAGTATTTAACATTAAAAAACCTACAATGGTTGATATGCCATAAACCCCAACCGAACCAAGTTATATATATATTTAATATATACATATAAAGAGGATTTGGCATAAAATAACCTACAAGTGTTGATATGCCATAAAAGCCAATCAAACCAAATCATATATATTTGATATATATGTATAAAGAGGATTTGGCATTAAATAACATACAATGGTCGATATGCCCGAAAATCCAACCCAACCAAATCATATATATTTAATATATATGTATAAAGAGGATTTGGCATTAAATAACCTACAATGGTTGATATGCCACAAAACCCAACCAAACCAAATCGTATATATTTAATATATATGTATAAAGAGGATTTAGCATTAAATAACCTACAATGTTTGATATGCCATAAAAGCCAACAAAACTAAATCATATATATTTGATATATATATGTATAAAGAGTGTTTGGCATTAAATAACCTACAATGGCTGATATGTCATAAAACCCAACCAAACCAAATCAGATATATTTGATATATT